>JAGYHZ010000460.1:0-10271 GCA_024244195.1 Ascosphaera aggregata | reverse complement strand
AATTCACTCATTGAGCAGCTACAAAACATCCTTGTACGTATATAGTATACCTACTGGTCATTCATGTTATACTCTCCTCATATATATTCCATTTCACTCGAATTCTTCGTATTAAAATGCTGGTTTTCAAATTGCTGATGGTTGCATTCCTGCTCAGTGCAACTCTAATACAACAAGTAATCCCAGAGATAATCTGTAGATTGGTCCTGTTCTGCATGTAGAATGCCTTTGCCAGATAGAAACTTGTCATCTGTTCTTGCTGATGTTGAAAATCAGAAGGCTTCATAGGAAGCTTCATATCAGAACGGAACACTCATAACTAATCCATCAAGCTCCCTTGCCCAGTTCCGATGTTGCGAAACCTGCCATAGGAAGTTCGCCAAAAAGTTAGGTGACCCAGCAATTATCGACGTCTCACTAATCTTCGTCGGTTCAGTCAGTTGCGTCGCAGTCACAACACCGTAATGTTCCACTGGACTCTTCTCCTTTGTCGCATATTGCAACTGCGGAACATCCTTGAGAACTTCCTTCACAAATTCAACAGCTTCTCCCGTTGCTCCAATCGGCTTGCAATGTCCAAAACTCTCCGCGATCCAGTGTCGAATAATTCCAATCGTAGATAGTTGTTTGATATGTTTTCCGCCAGGGATGAATGTGGCGTCGAATAATGTAGATCGTCTAGCTTCGTACTGGAAATCAGCTATGACGGCTCCATGTTTCTGTCCGTTGTTTTTACCAGGTTGAATAAGTTGACGTTTCGTTCCGATTACCACAGGAACAGCCCCAACTCCCTCCGCTGCTGCCTTCATCTGTTTGAATGCATCGCCGTCGAATCCATCCCCAATGAGAATAGCAATCTTTCGTCCCTTCAATGATACCATCGGCTTCTTAATCACTTCCTCGTTAAGCTGAATCTGACTCACGTTACGAGTCTTGTGCCCCTCGTTAGGCCGCTTCATACCCTGCGGGATCTCCCCTCCAACCTCCAATGCCACAGCCTGCGCAAGTCCCAGATCAATCTCCGCCAACCTTTCAACTGCAGCTGTGTAAACCAGCGGATCATCGCACAGATTCAACTCAAAGCTGAGCGCGTGCGTTAGATGAATCTGCTCAATCCGACTCAATGAGTTGTAAAACATCTGCCCATGTTTGATATGTTCCCTGAACTTCTTGCTGAGAGCACGAGATTTGTGACCTTGCAACCGAGAAGGATACGTCCCAAAACCTCCCTCCGATTCTGGCGCAGGTGGATTCACGTTGTACCGGTTCGGCCAGTAATTAACCTTCCCCCTGATGATCTTATGTCTCATCGCTCCATCGCGATTATTGTTCATAACGGGACAGACCGGCCTGTTGATCGGAAGCTCTTCCCAATTCGGTCCGAGACGCGTTAATTGCGTGTCGAAGTACGAAAAGTTCCGTCCCTGGAGCAACGGATCATCAGAGAACTCAATACCCGGAACGATATGAGCAGTACAAAACGCAACCTGCTCAGTCTCCGTGAAGTACTCGTCCACGTTGCGGTTGAGTTCTAATTCACCGATATACCGAATAGGAGCAATCTCCTCAGGCCACCATTTCGTAGCGTCCAAGATGTCAAAGTCGAAGTCATGCTCTTTGTGTTCCGGGATGGCTTGGATGCCGAACTTCCATTTAGGAAAGTTGCCCGCCGCAATATTATCCATCAAGTCTCGTCGATGGAAATCTGGATCTTGTCCGTTAACTTTCATACACTCATCCCACACGAGTGAATGCACACCAGCAGTCGGCGTGAAGTGAAACTTGACGAAGTGCTTCTTCCCCTCGGCATTAATCAGACAGTAAGTGTTCACGCCAAACCCTTGCATAGTCCGGTATGATTTCGGAATTGACCGATCAGACATGGCCCACAGAAACATGTGTGTCGCTTCAGAATGCCGGATCACGAAATCCCAGAAATTGTTATGCGCTGTCTGCCCTTGCGGGATTTCGTTGTGCGGTTCAGGTTTCAGCGCATGAACCATGTCAGGAAACTTGACGGCTTCCTGAATGAAAAACACGGGAACGTTATTGCCCACAATGTCCCAGTTCCCCTCGTCTGTGTAAAATTTCACTGCGAATCCACGAACGTCGCGCACGGTGTCTGCACATCCCCTATTCCCCTGAACTTCAGAGAAACGCACAAACACGGGCGTCTGACGTGATATATCTGTGAGAACAGGAGCCTTGGTGATGTCGGCGGCACTGTCGAGCACTTTGAAAGTACCAAAGGCGCCGGCTCCTCTTGCATGGACGACACGCTCGGGAATACGTTCATGATCGAATCGTTGGATCTGCGGGGTGTTAGTGAGCTTATTAATTTTTTGGCACAAAAGGATGCAAATAATGGCTTTAATTTCTTCACCTTCTGAAGAGCAATTGTGTCCTCTAGCAGATGAGGACCAGTCACTTGGTCATTTGCAACTTTCAACCAATTATCGGTGTTTGAAATCTTGGAACCCTGATCATTGGTCATATGATAATCCTTGTTATCAACAGTGTCTGGATCAAGATCTCTGGCCTTCTTGTCTGTGTGAAGCACAGGATCCTTGGACTTCGACTTTACAGCGTGTGGAGGATTCATGGTGATGATGTTTGCTAGTGTTTGTAGTCGTTCAGCTTGCTGTTTTTCAAACTGTCCTGAATCGAGTTATGTCTGAGATAGGAGACATGCAAAGGTGATGAGCAGATGACAGAATGAAGAATGGCCATGAAGAGATGAGAAGGTCGAGATCAACAAAAATAAGTAGTAGGGGCCCCTAAAAAAGGGGTCATGGGTGGCAATGACACGAAGGTTGCGGATGATAATGCCAACATCGGTTCCGTACCATGTCTGAAAATCGCTCACTTATTAAATATCACAACCCCTGCACTAGTAGCCCTCGTTCTAGCCAACTGGACTCATTCGGTTCAACGAAATAATAAACCTGCGTATTTCAAACCCAATGGATGACCTTTTTCGAAGGAGATAGACGCAAAACTCCAGGGAGGCAAGATACCGATCATTGTATGAGCGACGTAGCTGCGTGAAACGTGGTTGGTGGGATCCGACTTCTTTTTGGCTCCATGACTTGAGATTGGATTGATATGAGGTGATTTTGAGAAGGGACTTCACATAATTCGATATGATGTTGCCATACTCGATGTTCATGTCCGTATATGGCTGCCCATTTACCATGGGCAGTTCAAAAGAGTCATCGTTCGTCAATTAGTGATAGATGTGTCGCCTCTTGCTAAGTCAAATATATGATAGGGTCCCTGGCGCTGGGCGCTACCTAACATAATATGTCTAGGTTGCATGTCTGGCAGCAAAGTGACACATTTTTAAAATGGTACTGTAGCGTATATCTCGCGTGCCATCCTAGTCTCCTTGCTTGACACAATCCGTCGAGATACATCATGACAAGATGTGTTGATTGGGACATAGTTGACCTCATCATCTCTGTAACGTTGTACCTTATGATGGAATGGATGAGCAGGTGTGTACTCGGAACGAAATTGTTGATTGCATATACACGCAAACCTCGCATCATTCGCGATATCCTTGACCTCATGGCGTAAGTTATTGCAACGGAAGTACTGAAGGAAACAATGCGGTAATGTCGCCATTATATACCTATCATCAGCCGCATCAATGAACCAACTTCGTAAACCACTCACTCGTAAGAGCCAAGGCCAAGTTTCAAATGAGACATGAGTGCCGTTGTTGAACCGAAACGCAGTAGCACAACTTGCGAGGTAGGTTTTCCCCCGGACAATAGTGAAAACGGGAGGGAAAGGGAAGGGAAGAGGGAACAATCCTCATACCAAGCGAAGGGCGCCAACAACTGTTCTCCGATAAAATCCTAGTAGGATTTTAGTGATTCGACTTGCTGCTTTGCATCCTCCCTCTGCTGCTGAGCATGATATATCCTCAACTATCAGAGTTCTTCATGTCGGGTGAATATGTGCAACTTGACTCTCTCCTCAACATAGTAGGCCCTCAATAACCACAGCAACATCGATTGAAAGCAGTGAGCTCGGTATGAGTTCAAGACTGCGCTATGAGCAATTTAGTATACCCAGTACTGTAACTTCATGCTCAGTGCTCAAACTCCAAGCTCAGGGGAGACATTGAATGATACCTGAGCACTCGAACTATCAAACTGAGAAGGCAGACGACATCAGAAGTGCCTCAAATAGGTTGTATTACTTGCAGTGCAATGATTGTCAAATAGCCCTGATAGTATGACAAGAAGTTCTTCTCTGAAGTAGTAACCGGGGGTTCCTTTTTGGGGGGTCACTAAATTGTTCCTATGCCGTCTATACATTGGGCAGCACCAGAGCTTTATCTCCCATGAAGCATTGCAGTCAACAGGACTGACTTCATCGCTCTCATCTGACAGAGCAACGACTTCTGGTTTGTTCCCAGTATAGCGCCGAAGGAATAGAAGGCCAGTTGACAACGGTATATTATGGGGTGTACTGTATTGGAGGAACCTGCCTTGTCGTCCTCTTCAGAGTCAAGGAGAGTGATGGCAATCCAGATAGTGCTTCCATGAATGCGTAAATTGCCTGACATTTGACATTTGATATCCGATGGTGGATATCTGATATCTGCCACTGCCACTGCCACTGCCACTGCCAACATAGTTGACCATGGCATAGGACATTCCAGTATCACTAGTTGTCTTGAACCTGCCTGCTTCTTCTCCTTCTTCTCAGTAATTTAATCATCCTGCCTGAAACCACCATCATGCCATCAGGCTAGTGCGGTTCAGCCGATGTATCCTTGCCGTATCGCGTGCATTGCCGTGTACTGTTGTGATGATGAATCTCAACTTCACCTCGTTGATCGATTCTGATAACCAGAACCAGAAAGATGTGCAATAATGCACGAGGTGCTGGAGCGAAGCAGTGATCAACTTTTGCCAGTGAGATAGCTCAACAAGTGGCGTGCTATGCTATGTTGTGCTGTCCAGTGCAGTGCAGTGCCGTGCCGTGCTGTGCTGTGCTGTGCTGTTTGGTGCCGTGGTGCGCTGCGCCGCACTGCCTCTGAAGATGATAAGACTAGAGAGTTGACTTTCATTGCTGGCAGATCACTGACCTAGAGAAGTCTTTTTCTCTATCAATCATTAGCAGTCATCTTGACATTTTATGAGAATCATAGTTGTCCTGACAGCGCTGCAATCAGGTTTGCGACGAAGGTTGTACGCTGCAGATATATAACCACGACTTGAGATTGAGGATTACCGGACGCCAATACGGTTGCAAGGAGAACAACCATGATACTACAGTTGAAGGCATCAGTTTGAACCTGGTGATACTACGACGACGACAATAAGACTATCAATCATCGTCATTATCATATTCATTATCATAGTAACTATCATCATCATCATCATCATCATCATCATGGAAACTCTTCTACATACTAAAAGCAAGGTATTGTCATCATCTATTTCATACGTCTCAAATAGCCCACAACTCACTCGCTAGCACAGGTCTACGTTCATCCTACCTCCTCTGCACGGGATAATATTCCTGGCTATATCTCTCTCATAGAGCACAAAATCACTGGCAACCAGCATCAGAGTCATAATCAAGATCATGATCATGATCATGATCATCATCCGGTTTACTTCCTCGCTTGGATACCTGAATCCTCCCTGGGAAGTGCCATAGACGTCTACGTCAAAGTTGATATGGAACATGGCCAATCCTCTTCCTCCTCATCATCATCGCCGCAGCAGTCCTATGTCGTTCCTCAACTACCTACTGCATACTCCCACTCGAGTCCCGTCGGATTCTCCGCTTTCGCTGTCCCATTAACAGACATCTTCTCGTTACTAGTCCGTCCACCTAGTATTGGCTGGTGGTTCGGAAGTCTGGTCGTCAATACGAGAGCAGGGGAAAGTTATCCTGCGCTGTTCTTTCATGACAATGAATGCGAATCAACTATTATGCAGAAAAGGAAACGTACAAAGGATCAATTCGATCCATTCTCAGATGAAGGTTCCCTCTTTTGGGGCGGCGACGAGGTCCTCCGTTGGGTGAAGCAGTACGCTGTTGTTCATCGTTCAACCGTTGACCCTGCCGTCTATCTTGTCAATCCATCCGAAGAAGATATCTTGTCATTCTGCAATCGATCATCGACCGGAATATTGGAAAGGGGACTAAGGCCACGACATCTTTCCCCCAATGGAGAAACAAGAGAAGGTCAAGATGCAAAACTAGAACCTCTCTCCAAGATCCTTAAAGAAACACGTTGGAAAATCCTTGAACGACTAAGCAAAATCACTACATTCACCAAACGGACTGCATATGATTTGGCCGATAACCCCAGCGTACCGCCTCAAGTCCGACGATTGTTGAAGAACCCAGAGATACAAACCCTGCAAAACGAATTTGACAGCGCAAGACTTTATCTTGCTCGTTGGGCTATGGGTATTGCTGAACAGAGCGAACGAGAAAGGAATCAACGCATTTGGACCGCCAAGGATCTGTTGAAACATGAAGAAAGTGCTGTTGGCGATTTTGAAATCATAGACATGGAACGACTATCGCTTCATGAGAAGCGCAAGGTCGTATCCATAGATGAATGGCGTGGTTGCTTTGATTCTAAAGGCCGCCTGCAGACTACAGTTACCGAAGTGAAGGAACGCATCTTCCATGGTGGATTGAATCCCGAAGATGGAGTGAGGAAGGAAGCCTGGTTATTCCTCCTGGGAGTCTTTCCCTGGGATAGTACGACTGAGGAGCGGAAGGCTATTGATTCTTCCCTTCGTGATGAGTATGTACGTTATAAAGGGATATGGTGGGATAAATTACTTGAAGAGGCTGCTACCAAGGATGAGTTGGATTGGTTCAAGGATGAAAGGCACCGCATAGGTAATCGATACGTTGACACAATATCCACAGAACTTGTTATGATCTGACCTCTGGATTACAGAAAAGGACGTCCATCGAACTGACCGAACAATACCACTCTTCGCTGGCGAGGACATCCCCCATCCAGACCCCGACTCTGCCTTTGCGGATCAAGGCACGAATGTACACCTGGAGCAAATGAAAGATATGTTGCTCACTTATGACGAATACAATCGCAATCTCGGCTATGTTCAGGGGATGAGTGATCTCTTGGCACCGATCTATGCCGTCACACAGGATGGCTCAATCGCATTCTGGGCTTTTGTTGGGTTCATGAGGCGGATGGTGAGTGTTCTCTCATGAAACTCGACTGCTTCTCTGCTTGGGCCTACTCTGACACGGCAGCTCTCTCCCAGCAAGGAAATTTTCTCCGTGATCAATCCGGCATGCGCGATCAACTCCTGACTCTCAACCAACTCGTCCAGCTCCTTGACCCTGAGTTATACCTCCACCTTGAATCAGCAGATAGTTCCAACTTCTTCTTCTTCTTCCGTCCCTTACTCGTGTGGTTTAAGAGAGAGTTTGAATGGCCTGATGTTCTGCGGTTGTGGGAAACACTATGGACGGATTACCTTTCAGGGAGTTTCCACATCTTTGTCGCCATGGCTATACTTGAGAAGCATCGGGATGTTATAATGAAGCACTTAAAGGCATTTGACGAAGTCCTGAAATACTGTTCGTTCCTGCAATACCTCATGCTCTCCCATCCCGTTCATTCTGCTTTAACATGACACCGCTAACCAGTCCTAAAAAAACAGTCAACGACCTCTCCGGATCTATCGACCTTATTTCAACACTAACGCGAGCCGAAGCACTCTACTACCGACTCCAAAAATGCGTCGATGCAGTTGATAGAAGAAACAAGACGGAGTATCTGTTCCCCGAACCTCCCTCGCCTGTGAGACATCGGAATCCTGAACCAGGTGCTTCACCTTCCAGACCCCAATCTTCATCGTCCTCTGGTGTCTCGCCGGCTGCAACTGGAGCATCTGGAGAAGGGGGAACGACTGGAGTTACAAGGACAGACGTTATTACGCCAGAGTTAAGGCGATTATTGAGAAAGGAGTATAAGAAGTATGGTAATGTGGCAGAGGAGGAAGGTCAAGGGAATTGAACGGGCTTTCGACATGCTAGTGAGTTGAGTGCCTTTTTGGGGACGAGTCTACTTTTCGTTCTATTAGCGCAGGATGGCTTGCTGGCACAACCATCCTTACTTGTTGTTTTGCTCCCACGCTGGTTTTCTTCATATTCGCCATTTGTTTCTGCGCATGATTCCCGATGATTAATGACCGGTCTGAACTTACATCAATTTATTTCAACATCTTTTCGAGCTGGTTTTTTACGACGCCTTTAAAAACGATACATGATATTTTGCATGTTGCATACACCCTGCTCAATCTATGCATTGCCTTCTATGTCACCTTCGCTAGCATACAAGTAACGAAGAAAGACGAACAAATGAATTCTTCTTATCGGGCAGAAAGATGCGCGTTCTTGGAAAATAGCCGTTCCTACTGCATCACGATCAAAACACTGATTCATTATTCGCATGACAGCATACCGCTTTGTTATGCTACGCCAGTCGCTTACTGCACTGCAGAAACCATACGTCGAATCAGTGACCATCTTCACGGATGCAGATAGTGCTGATGAAAGAAGACTTCCCATCTCATCCCTTTCTTCAAAGAAGGTATAGTATTTCAAAGATCAAATGTAAATGCATGTGAATATTGTTGTATATCCTTTGTCAATGTTACATCAGTAAATAATTGTGGGTGTCAGGGATTCAGGAGGACCCCAATAATAGACATTCTAGTGCCGTATGCCAATTTGCTCCCATCAACGATAAAAAATAAAAGGCATATGCACTCATCATCAGGTGTGAAATGTATTGAAAAAGTGAGGAGGTAAAAGAAGGTGAAGGAGTGGCAGTAGCAGAAGATGTAGAAGATGTAAAGGAACGAGCTTTCAAATCTTAGCCAACGAAAACTCCGGATGTGACCACTGTATGCAAGAAACAAGACAACCGCACAATGAGATGAGAACTGGGTATATCGAGTGAGACAAAAGGAAAAAAACAAATGGAAAAACAATGTGGAGGAGACGCAGGTGAAGCCCCATATGATAATGGTGGAAAGAGCGGAAACAAATATGATCAAGAAAGCAAAAGATACCCCCGCACTCAGATAATATACAGTAGACAGACTCCCCTAAATCAAACTGCCATGACGGGGTAGCAAGATCGGGTGAGTTGTCTATTGATTGAAACGGCGCAGAAACACCCGCTTATTAAAGCGATCAATATCATTGAAACTCCTCATCATATGTATACTTTGACTTGCTTGTTGTCGCTGTTGTCGTTCAGCTTCCTCGTGTGGGAACTGGATCGAGCTCAATATATGAGATCTACCTCCTGATGACTTGCGAGCTTTGCCCATCATAACTTCAACCCAAGCTTCACTCTCAGGTGTGATTGACATGCGACGCGGGCGAGGACCCGCAAGTCCAAGAGGAGCATGTGCGACGGTTGGTGCTGTGGAGAAGGGTGACCCAGGTCTGAATCCTAGACTTGTGCCGGGTCGTGGGACGGGATGAGTGTTTGCGAAGATTGAGGAGTGCGCGCCGTGGATGTTTTCTGCGAAAGCGGAGAAGACGCTCATTGAACCCGAGGCCATTGAAGATACCGACATCTTTCTAGCAAGGGAAGGGAATATAGGCGTTGTTGGTGCTGGTGAACCTGATGCCTTGGCGACATTCGCCGCGGTAAGGGATGGGCGATTATGATTCTTCAGTGCCACTCCTCCACGAATGTTCTGGGAAATGGCAACAGGGATAGCTGGTAATGGTGGTGGCCCTGCTGCTGATGCTGGTGCTGGTCTAGGTTGAAAATCAGGGAATGGCTCAGACCGAGACGATGGACGCGAAACTGGAGTTGTGCGTCCGCTCTTAAGTGGATTAGATACATTTCGCTTTCGAGGTGACTGGCGGGGTGAGCTGCGGCTGGAGACACTTTGCACCTCCCATTTCTCAGACACGGCTCGCTGCCCGTGATGTGCCACGTACTCACGGAGGAATTCGCCAAAATCAGCCCATCCTCCACCGACCCTAACCATCACGCGCTCGCTGTTCTCTCCGATGGTGCGGACAAATAACTTCAAAGGTGCTAATCGCTCCCCTCGGTAAAGATGAAATAGTCTTACAGAGGATTCATCCTTCGATCTCCTTGGGTGGGCGGGTACTAACCTGAAAAGCGTATTAGTTGGACCACTTTGAGGCGATCCAGCATATGGTGAGTGGGATTTTGATTTATTCCCTGAGGGAGCTAGACGACCGTTCGCTTGAGT
>JAGYHZ010000046.1:0-21040 GCA_024244195.1 Ascosphaera aggregata | reverse complement strand
CATACTTAAGCCAATCGCCGGCTGGTTAGTAGTTGGGTGGGTGACCACCAGCGAATCCCAGCTGCTGTATGTTTTTTCTTTTATGAGACTTGACCATCCCTTCTTCAGTGGTATCGATGGGGAATATAAGCTCGAATCTTGTATAAGATATGGTGTCTTGGTCGTATATCTACCATCAAAGTAGGCTATTCGTTGGCCTAACGGGTGTTTTCCGGCGGCATTGTGATCGCTGTCCTTTTTTCTTCCTGTTCCTTTTCTTCTCTCCACCAAGAGATCTCCCGGAATTGGATCATGGCAGACTCTTATTTTCAACTCCATCCATCAATTAATCAATCACTCAGTCAACTGGTTGTTAAGTGTAGTCGCATCAGACATGAGATTAGGGGAGGCTATACATAGCAGGAAAAGCAATTCAGGATCTTCTTTTCTTCCTATCATACTTCCTCCCCCATCCTTTCCATTTCACTTGTCATTCAATGAGCTCCGCAGGAGAGACTACCTCTGGCAGAACCGGATGGAGGACTTCGAAAGCTTGTCAGGAATGCCGGTAAGCGAGCGCGGATGTTCATTCCTTTCTTTCACCTGTCGGAGCTGTGATGTGCTATGCTATGCTGTGCTGTGTGTTTCCGCTTCTTCAGGGATGCTGGTGGCGGATTTACGGGACTTTCAATCGAGTCGTCGTTTCATGGGGTTTACGATTCATGCCGATATCCTTCAGCCTGGATCCGATGCATCCTGCAATAGTATGGGTCGTTCTGCTGCAAGATTGGGCCAAAACCGCGTGAAATCATGCTGATGTGCGTTTGAAACGCCTCAGACGATTGGATTGCGTTAGTTGCTATCCTTTCTCGGAATTTCCGCTTGATGCGCAGGACCTCTCAAGGCGGGAAAAACGTCTGCGATGAATATCAGTAAGACATCGCCCCGGTAGCAATCATCTATCTGGATGTCATTCTGGGTTGCTAAGCGTTCCGTGGCCGTTGCAACGGACGCCGTTACGTCTATGGGAGCATTATCAGGCCGGATCTTGGCGGAAGCAATGAGGTGGAAACAACGAGCACAGGGCGTCTCTAATCTAGAAGTGCTTGAATTTCTTGTCCTCTTCCTTCCTTTTCTTCCTTAGCTATTTGCATCTTTTTCCTTCTTAACTGTCCTTCGCACATGCTTTCCGGCCAATGTCCAAATACTATCTCAGAGATGACCGAATCTAGGATTCGCACTGCACTCGAATTATCTTGCTGACCCCTGAATATCTTAGAAAACGCAAGATCAAGTGCAATGGCCATGAGCCTTGCGAAATGTGTGATAGACGCAATACTGCATGTGTCTATAGAGAAATCACCCGTCAGAGGAAGAGAAAGCGGGTTGACAACGGCAATGCGTCATTGACTCCAAGCACTGAGTCCTCCAGTTATCACCAGGGCAGCGTTCAGAGTCGTTATGTTGATCATCAACAAAGCCATTATGATCACATAGGCGTCATTCATAGCAGGTTCGCCCCTCATCCATAGGCCACAACCACTTCAATCCATCCGAGTCGTTCTGATGATTACGGAGAATCATGGGTAGTGTTGACATATGATTCCCGGCAGTGTCTGCGCGACTGCACGAATGGGGCCCCCCGGCTGCCGATTGCAACTCTACTACGGGCCAACATCCCACTTCAGTCTTGTTCAGCACATCTATCGCTGTCTCAATTCAGATTCGGCAGATGGTAGCCAGAATGATGGAGATGTCCAAGAAGCAGGCGCAGGACTAGATTGGGTCAGTCTGAGCGGAATATTCTTCGGTACCACAACCGACAATGCTGCGCAAGAACTGTCGGGCATGAGGCTTTCATCCTTATTAGGATCGACAACACCGTTTTCGTCATTGACGGCCATTAGAGACCCGCCGGTACTATTTGTCTCTCAGAAATTGGCCAACCTTTTTATGGATAACTTTATCGCTTCCATCTATGTGCTGTGCCCTTCAGGTACTGAGCAGAAGTACCGCCATGATCTCCAAGTGCTCTATCAGTCAGGTAGAGCAGGGCCGCAAACAAACCTCGATATATTCGATTATCACCACCTTTTAATGGCTTTGGCGTTAGGTGCTCTTGCATCTCAACATTATCATTGTAAGGCGGTGTTCCGTTAAGATGTTGGCATTTGTGGTTGCAGCTAATTGAATCTCAGGGGGTGACATCCTATATGAGCGAGCTAAGGCTTCGGCTTCAGGTTTGGATGAAGTGGTCAATCTACAGATGATTCAAACATCACTTATGATGATAAGTTCATGCTCACCCTATTGCTAATCATGATTAGTACACTGCTGATATCATCTTTACGCCCACTACCAGAATGAGCAGGGTCGACCAAACTCTGCGTTTCTTCATGTAGGCACGGCTACAAGGAAGGCGGTAGCGGCTGGCTTGCACAAGGCTCCTCAGCGTGAGTCAGCCATCAGAGCCAACGAGAGTTTTGAGGCTCAGAATGACACCCTCTGGTGTTTGTACTTTTACGAAACGTACGTCATTTTATGACCATTCGTCATAATAGGCCTGATGTAAGGCTAATTAATCAATCTAAATAGTCTCAATTGCTTCCACGTCAGCAGACCAACGGCCCTAAGCATCAAGGACATATCTGTCCCATTGCCGACAAAGCCATTTCTTCGTTCTTTGGTTCTTGTTGCGCAGACTAATGCTCGTTGCATGGATGAATTGTATGGCCGCCGTCATCGGACGTTGCTGCAAATGAGAGGGGTCGCGCTGTCAATATATGATGATATGCTGAAGTCGTTACCTCTCCTGGAGAGCTTCATTGGTGGTAAGATTGATGGAGATGGAATGGCGAAGGAACAAAGCTCTCAGCAGGTGGTTGTCCTAACGTGTAAGATTGACATGTTTTTCACTCTCCTGTTAAGGATCGACGAAGCTGACCAGACGTTCGTACTGACGAGCAGCTTTTAACCACTCAACCTTGCTCAATTTTCGACCATTTCTCATTTTCAAGGGCCGCTGGCTTAGAGATAGGCAACTCGGCACTCATGCAGCTAACGACGTATCTGAGATGCCAGCCTGGCTGGCCCAAGTTTGCAATTACGTTCTCAAAGCTGCTCGAAGGCTCATTCTCAACTTTTACCGATGTACCATTGTAAATCCACAGAGCCAGGTGAGTTGATGGTTTGAGTTTTCCACCTCTCTACTCTATTGCAGGAAATTAACGGTTTTGACAAAGGAGTTCCGATATCACGCATTCTTCCTAGGAAGCGCGAGTGCCACTTTGATTTATGATTTCATATCCGATAGAGAATCAGCAGTTGAGAATCTCCCATTCGTACATGCTGCGCTGCACATATTGTCGAAAATGCGACATGGCGACCCAATTAAGTGCTCAATGAAAGCTCTTCAAACAATTTTGAAAGCTATTGATCCTGGTTATGAATGGAATGCGTCCTCCCCAGCTCCGTGCTTGAATACACTGACAGCGATCGATCACTCACTCGACCGCACCGTCACTTCATCTGAACCCTCTCGGAGTAATGCACAAAAAGCAGAACACATGCAAATTAACGCTCAACGTCTACCGACTTGGTCACCGAGTGACGGGAAATGGGAAACATCATCCCGACCTCAACCTACTCGGCCACGGTCAACCCCTTTGCAGCCGCAGAGAATCCCCGACTTCTTGATCAACCCTCCACAACCCCCTAGAGTCTCAATGGATGCTACACCTTATCCTGCCGCCGCGGCCGCTGCAAACCCGTATATCCGTGCAATGGCTGGTCCGGCTTTGACAGGAGACTATATGCCTGTCACGGGAGGCAGTCTACCTGATTTTTCGGCGTCAGATCTTGGGTGGGATTTTGCTACGATGGATTTAGAGGCGTTCTTTTCAGTCTATCCAACTGAGACGGGATGACATCCGGCCAAATAAGTTTCCAAGTTAGAATTTTGAAAATACACTACTTAGACGACTCCTCGTTTAATGGCACCTGCGCGGTGCTGGAAACTCTCTTCCCAATGCCCTTACTATCAATATCCTTGGTCATCCATGTACGTAAGTCTTTGTATACGCTTATGGCTGTGCTACTACGTAGTTGCGGGCCAATCCATCGCCGGCAATCCAAAGAGTTGAATTATGGTACGTAGCAATTCCTACTCCGCGGCTTGACTAGCTTCATCTCGCGATTGACCTTATCAAGAAGAAAAGAACAACAACAACAAAAACAACAAGAAGCATTCAAACATGTTGCCATCTTCGTCAATGATACCATCACCATAATGAAGGCAATTACTTCGCATCATCTCCATGCGGTCCTGACATCTTCCGATCGCGCTTGTGCTCTGCGCACGGCTTATCGTCATCTATACCGTGAAGGTTTAAGATGCGTCCGATACGCCACGCCAGCACGCTATCAACTTCGCGATAGCCTGCGTAGAGGATTTCGCAAGGGTAAAACCGAAGAGTTTGAGCCTAGCCGTGTTATAAATACGCTGCGATTCTTTAATCGGGCAGCACAGTTTCTTGGAACGGAACATCATATCATCAAGAATCTGCTGCATGTCAGGTACTGGCAACAGCCTTTCAGCAGGCGGGATTCGTATAGGATGTATGTGAGTTAAGGGAGAGGAAAGAGAGGGGGAGGGAGGACGAGCGGAAGGCGCTGATCTTGCTTTTATTTTCATTATTAGTCTTTTATTTTTTACTTCGTCTAACCAGCTCATGTTCTCACAGGTTCGGGAAGGATGGTAATATGGCTCAATTGAATAGGTCAGCATATGAGCCGTTTGAAAAATCACTTCGTCAGCTCAATGAGTCGTTGCATCTATGTCTGAGATAATTCCTTATCAATGACGGGACTACTTGCAATCGCACCGCAAGAAGTGTCAGCACCGGGTAGAGAAGAGCAAACGCCAATTATCGCGGGTGCTTTTTTCAAGCAGGAAGGCAGACATCTACTTGCTTATCACTCGTGAAAGACTCAGGCAAAGGGAAGCGATAGAACTAATGCAGAAGCCGTCGCCGATGCAGCACTGAGTATTGGCTATGCGCCACACAGGCAAAGTTGTCTCATGTCGTTGTCTACTTCGCTAAGCGCATCATCGAATTACGAAGGCAGTCAGTAAGGTTGAGGCGCGTGGGAAAAAGCAGAATGCATACACTGGTCAGAATGACTGATAGCAGGATTCTTTTGATCAAGAAATCCAAATTCCGAGCACAATTTCCAAAAAAAACAATGAGCAATAACAGAAGGAAAAAAGAAAAAAAAAGGAACAATTGAAACTCGTATGGGTGTAAAGATAGATATGACAAATCTCAAAATGCAAATAATATTCACAGGTACTTCGAATATGAGGATTTGAATCTAGTTCTCAAAGGTGAATGATAGGCCAACCTTATGAGCAGCCTGGTTAAGATTCTGGGTATCAATGGAGGCACCAAGACCGAGTGTGACACCGGGACGAAGGAGGACGTTGTAAGCCAGAGCCGCAATACCACGCTCGTTAACCTTCACCTTAGCGAACGAAGAAGGGTCGAGTCTGTACTTTGAAGCAACCTCCAAACCGACGGTGTTACCGGTTTTGGAGTCCCAGGTAGCCTTGGCACCGGCCTCGACGACAGGGTTGACGCGGTGGTAGTAGCTGGCAGAATAAACGCTGAGGTTGTTGGTGGCAGTCAAGGCGGCGGTGTACTCAGGCAAGCTGTAAGCAATGGCAGCGGAGTACTTGGTGATGGCGGCCTTCTGGACATCATAACCACCCTCAGCACCGACGAGGAAGCCCTCGTGGCCGAGGACAGCGTCGAAGGTAGCAGTGGGACCCTTAAGGAGGTCGAAGAAAGCACGTGCTGTCAGATTGGATTGCTTGAAGTAGAGATTCAAGCGGACGTTATTGACGTTGGTTGCGGGAATGTAAGAATTGAGGATCTCGGCCTTGAGGCCCTTGGCGATACTATTGTCGAGCTCGAGCTTGGTGTCCAGGGCGTTGAGAGTGGACCAGCCCTGGGTGACCGTGAAGCCTGATCGAAGAGTATTAGAAAAGGACAAGTCATCTACATCATCCGACAATGACTGTGCAAAATGTATCTCTCGCGCGCATAAGCGGATCCCCAAATTCCATGCCGCGAGGGATGCTGTCGGAGAAAAAGCGTACCATTGAGCTTGTCCGCATACTTGGCTTCGAGCTAGAATGACGAAGAAGATATATATGTTAGTACGCTTCACATTGTCGGACCAATGGGAACGAAAGCTGCGGAATTGACGGGCTTCATTATTACATACAGCACCATTGATGGGGCCCTCATGAGCATTCTTGCCCTTGACAGTGAAAGTCACGCCATTGGGAGCCTTCGACTTGACCTCAAGATTGGCTATATCAACGAACAACACAGGTCAGCGATCAATTACTCTGTAATGAGCGTCACACGGGGTTATTCCTCCGCCCAACATATCCTGGTGTGACCCAATGCGCCAATGCGCAACCATCTGATGGGTTATTAAAGCCTGGGAAACAGTCCAGAAACAGATCGAGGGAAATCGGACGATGACCCGGGGGGTGTAAGGGACAATGGAAAGGGCATAGCATACCAGCAGAGCCGTGGTAAAAGTCACGGTTTAGGAGCTAAACACAATGAGAGTCAGTCTCATCTCCTCCTCTTTCAGACAACAATCAGTTGATCTGCCCAGCGCGTCCTTCTATAAGAAATAATTGGGCAATGGAGGCTCCAACGTACATCATTCGCCGCCTTAGCGATATCGGAAAAAGCAGCAGGAGCCATTGCTAAAAAAAGGAAAAGGGGGGGGGAGGAATAAAAAAGAAATGAGGTAAAGTTCTGAAGACTCAGGGCTAGAACTGAGAATGCTCAAGAAAAATGCTGGTTATCAATGGCAATTTCATCATGGAGGAGAAAGGGGAAAAGAGAGAGGAAAAAGTGAGGCCGAGGGAGACGAAGTCATTGCCGTATAAAACGCGATTTTCCGCGATGCAAAAAAATCCCGTCCGGGGCGGTGGTTGGCGGAACTGTTATTCCGACTATAACGTTTTATTCTTCAAATACCGTTGTATATAATCGACAATACAAAAATCTGTTAGGGACAGAAGATGGATGCAAAGCTGTTTGATCGTACAGTATTAGGGGGAAGGAAATGATGGAGTTATGAGTTGGACTGGTATGCAGAACGGATATATAGTCGTCTCCAGTTTACTAGTACAGGTGTTATCTAGCTAATATTCATGGCAGTATACATCGGTCGGAACAGTTTCCAAACATTCATGCATGGCCATATTTGGCGTTGTGAGTAGCGATGGCACTGTGATGGTTGGGAAACAGGTTAGCAAAAGTACATACACATTGCCAGGCTGGAGAACTGGAGCTCGGGTCTGCTTGTCCTTACCGTCCACTAGGATCAGTCTGCTTGGACCATGTAGGCACCCAACGAGAGACCGTTGAGGCACAGTACGAGGGGAAGTGTTCATCAAACATCAACCGGTACCAGTATCTGCAGTGCGATTTTAAAAGTCAGCAAAGAAGGCGGGTAGGTGGTGAAGGAAAAAGGGGAAATGCTAATTTGTGGAAATGAAGTATGGTTGACATACGCTTCCTTGGTGTCGGGTATATCATCACCCCACTCAGGTTTAGGATGCTTCATCATTTCATCCGTGATGTGCAACTCCGCAGCATCCCTCAGGGCATCAATCCATCCGTATCCCACACCGTCACTGAATTGTTCCTTCTGTCTCCAAAGGATCTTCTCGGGAAGATAGGGCTTGACATCAGGCTCGTCAGTGGTATCGAATGCCTTGCGTAGTATGTACTTTTCGATGCGCTCCTTGTCAATCATCTTCTCCTTCGGGTCGATGCCCATTGCGATATCCAAGAACTCCTTATCCAAGAAGGGTACACGGGCTTCTAGACCCCATGCCGACGTAGATTTGTTTGCCCGAAGACAGTCAGCGAGATGGAGATTCTTGACTCTTCTGTTGCATTCAGCATGGAAAGCATCTTTATCGGGAGCAGCGTGGAAGTATAGATATCCACCAAAGATCTCATCACTGCCTTCGCCAGACAACACCATCTTAATACCCATTGTCTTGATTTTTCTGCTGAGCAGATACATCGGCGTCGAAGCACGGATGGTGGTGACGTCGTAAGTCTCAAGGTGGTAAATGACGTCCGAAAGAGCGTTGAGTCCGTCCTCGAGGGTGAAAGTGAAAGCGTGATGTCGCGTGCCCAAGAAATCAGCCACTTCTAAAGCAGCTTTGGTGTCGGGTGCACCAGGCAGACCAATTGAGAAGGAGTGAAGTTGGGGCAGCGTAGTCACTGTGGTAGTATCATCATCCTCGTCCTCAGCGATTCCAACTAGATCTTTATCCTGAGCATGTTTGGGTGCAACCCCTTCCAACAGCAACTTTCTCATCCTCTCTTGCTGTCTCAAGGTCTCCCGTTGTGCGATCGAAGCAATCAAGCTAGAATCCAAACCACCGGACAGTAAAACACCATAGGGAACCTCGGCCATCAGCCGCTTGCGGACAGCCTTTTCCAAAGTACGACGAAGCGCCTTATAATCAACAGGTGTCGAGGGAACGTTGGTAGGATCCCACCACTTCGGATCAAAGTAGCGAGTCATCTGACCGGTTTTCGAGTCGTAGATATGACCGGGAGGGAAAGTGATGATGCGATCACAGACGGGAGATAAAGCTTTAAGCTCAGAGGCGAAGTAAACGGCACCGGGGGTCTTCCAGGACCAGCCTTGGTAGAAAGAAGTAATGCCAATTGGGTCACGGGCAGCGATAACACGGTCTTCCTTTTCATCGTAGAGCACAAAGGAGAACATTCCATCGAGGTGTTTCGGGGCGTCAATACCATGCTCGAGATACTTTTTGGGTCGATTTCGAATGTTACTCCTGGATTCTTCGAAATGGGGGACAGAAAGAGAAGGGGTTGCAGGCAAGCTGGCTGGCTGCCGTTGTGATTCTCTTCGCTCATAGACGCTCTTGTACTAACCAGAGGAATGACGACTTCACAGTCAGAGTGTGTCTTGTAGTTGTAATTCGTCTTCAATTCTTTCCTGACAATGCGATGGTTGTATATCTCGCCATTAACGGCAAGAGCGACGGTGGAATCATCGTTGACAAGGGGCTGGGCACCGGAATCTATTGTAGAAGCAGAGTCTCGGACATCAGTATGTTCATTTTCCGCGAGACAGGTATCTTCAGAAGAATTGAATTGAGGATGTAATTCCGTGCTGACTGGCTTATGCCTTCTTTGATATGGGGTAATGGGGACAGAAGGGGGATAGTCGGCTCCTGGGCTCTTTTGCGTCTCCGATGAGATGGGATCTATATCAGAAGGTATATCTGAAATTCGCCTACCAACTCCGACGATACTGAGACGCTCATGGCAGAGAACTATAGATGGATAGGTTAGTACTCAACTTGGACGATGGCTCTTTCTTGTGAGGCGGTAATAATCCTTTTGGAGGAATGATCAAGCTTACTTGTATTATGCGACATGAAACTCCCGCCTGTCAACCGCACACGATAAGAAGAACAATGTCAGGGGCTGCTCAACCATACAGACTGGGCACGCTGATTGCATCGTATGCGCTTAATGTACTCACTCCAATCAGGGCCCCGGTGACGCAGGCTGATTTTGTTGTGGCATCTGATCAGTTACACCAATCCATCATCACTCAGCTAATCTCAAGGGTGTATCAAGGACTCACCACTTTGCCATCTTCAAGGCGGTAGGCTTGAATGCTTTGACATCGGGATGGCTAGATAAGCTGTCAGTATTGTGTTTGAAAGTAATTCGAGATTGCAATTGCTCTTTCCAAAAAACCGCTTTCCCTCCTTCTCATGTGAATCCGCAACGATATATTCTAGTCTTCCTGGAACAAACATGGCCGCACTTGTACGATACGATGCAATGTAATGCAATGTGATGCAACGCGATGAGATGAGATGCAAATAGACCTTAGACTCACTTGAAACAGGCGAAAATCCCACACATCTTGTCACTAGATGGATGAACAGTACTTCTTCCTTCACCACTCAACGAATCAACTATTGATAACTCGTGGATAATATACACGAAGAAGGAAAGGGAGGAAGAAGAAGAAGAGGACAACGACAGAACAAAAACAAAGAAGGAAAGGAAAGAAAAAAAAAGGAAAAGAAACAAAAGCACAGCTCGATGAAGTTGTGTTTATTTGCAGATAAATCCCAGTACCTGCCAATCAATCGATCCGGTGTGGGTTTTATTGCTAATCGTTGGATGCTTCTCCCTTCTATCCCTCCTTTCGCTGTGCATCCGGGCTGAGTGAGTCATTTGCCGTATCTGACTGAATGTCTGCCGATGAGATAAGAATAAGAAGAAGATGACGAAGAAGTAGCCAAGGCGGAAGATGTGCATTCATGTTATGATTGCATTACCCCACTAATATGCTTATTTTGGTAGCGATCTGCAAAAGAATGAGTGGTTAGGTAAGCAGTCGTTAACCTTATATGGTAATTCGTACACTGAAATGCAAGTCATCATCCGTCATCATCATTCTTCTTGCCTAACGGTACTGAAATGAGTCATAGAAAGGTGATGGAGGAGAGACGGTGATTCTTTCTTACTCTCTTTATTACCTCATTAAAATCATCATCATCATCATATAACTACCCATCTTTCAAAGACATCTTACATCTCGGGTGAGAGGAGGATACTGCACTGTATCAAAGTATGATAGTATGGGTTACATGGTTGCATCCGGTATCAACATGAACTACATGTACCGAAGCATAAGACATGGATTAGTCATACAGCATAAATCATATAGCATAAAATTATACAGATTTCCCTTCTCGGCTCCGGCCTCCGCGGAGTAACCTCCATAAACCCGACTCCATCCACCACGGCTTTCGACCCTGAAGGAGGAAGGAAAAAAGTACAGTTGTGCAAGCCATTATTATCACCACCGGGCAGGATTGGCCATCGCAGGGAGAAGAAGTTACTGCAGGTCTTTTGAATTGATATTTCCCAATCAGGTTCTGCTTCTTGCCATTTTTTGCCCTTACGTTTCAATCATTCCAGGATGTCCGTCTTCTCTTCTAAACGCTTTCGTCCGTCTTCCTCCGCGGGCGTTCATCCCAGAACTATCGGAGAGAAACTAGGAGTTTGGTATCGTGCACGTCTAGCCAGACACCCGTTCCTTCTGTTTGGTTTGCCTTTCGTATCTATTATGGTTGCTGGATCCTTTTTTTTGACACCTGCTGCGGCGGTTCGTTATGAAAGACATGATCGTAAAGTGCGATCCCTGAATGAACAGGAGGCTATGAATCTTGGAGTTAGTCCTGAGGGAGGGAATGAAGGCATCAGAAAGAATCCACGGGCAAGAGAGGTTGGATCGGAGAAGGAGGAGTATTATGTATGTCTATGTGATTTTAGAATTACTGAAATGATTCGATACTTGAATTCAATGCAATGGGTTTCAGCTAATTGTCGATCGTCAACTCTTTACAGCGACTGATGGCAAAGGATCTGGACAATTGGGAGCAGAAGCGTGTGCAGAGATGGCAGGGTGAACCTGATGGGCGCTTATAACTTTCACAATTCACATTGTCAGGGAGATCGATTCATTTATCCTCCTTCTTCGCTTACAATACGTAATACCCCGGATGCCAATCTGCTTTTAATATGATGAACATCGAATAAGTGCAGGAAGAAAACAAAAGGCGAGTGAGAGAAAGAGGAAATGGAGCAAATGCATTAAGGCGAAAGAATGGAAGATGGAAAAGGAATCCCTGCAAAAAAACATTCCCTCTGCATATGTATCATCTCGCTCCGGAGGATAGCAGTCGGTATCACACCACCATTCGCTCTTTGCGACGTCTGCATTTCCAATGCGCGACCGTCCCCGAGCATGTGGCCCTCCTTTCATCTAGGCTACTCGATACCTTATAACTGCCCAGGCTGCAACGCCATCTCGGTAAATGCTTGCCGTATAGAAGCTCAGCACACCCGGATTCTCGACCCTCGACAGCCTCGACTGTCAGACGAAGCTGCTTCAATCCAGACTACACAGATTACCAGCGCTTGCCGTTTGATTCTTCATTCTCGATCACTTCGACGTAGGCTTAAGATTAAGCCTTGGTGTTGGAGAATGACTAAAATAAATCACTTGCGAGACCCCGATCGGGCAGCCAGAATCTACAACGCAGGTATTGGGGCCGGCAAGTATATCTCTTTTAAAAGGTCACTACGATGCTATACCACTTCTCTACAGCAACCATATTGAATGTTTCCACTGGACTGCTCTCTAGTACGACGGCAGGTCAAAAGAAATCCTGACACCACCTACGGATCCGCTATGCACATGCCGTGAGTAGTTCAGATACATCAACATCAACGACAGTCTTCAATGGTCTTCAAATGCTGTACGGACTTTGAATTCAATCCAATATTCAAGTATACCATTCCCTTGCTTTCCTCTATGCATAAAGAGAATCAAACTACCTATATACTCCTGAAGAATAGATCACCAAGCTTGATGTCAAGCCTCTCTAAACTCTCTCCAATCAATCCGAGTCCTTCGTGCTTCCCTTGTCTGAAGGTACAACCCTATATTTTTCACCTTGAATCTTCCCCCAGACATTCTTCATTGGGTTGAGATCTGGAGAGAATAAGGAAAACATTCAGTCACTTTTTTTTTTTTTTTTTTACTTTTCAAACCATCCTTGCATTACCCTGCTGGAAGACTATTCAGATCCCACCCCAAACCATCTGTCGAATAATCCTTCCCATGGTTTGATCAAATTGACCAAACCAATCCAAACCGTACTTGGACAATCATAGTCCCCTGGTAAAGGCCAATAGTCATTTGCGAATCTTGCTCCTAGAGCCACTTCTTGCAGATTCATCCATCAGATAAGTGAGAAGAGGTATCATCATTTCAAGAGAGATGAAGTGATTCATGTATAGTGTCAGAATGAATACCTTTGAACCCAGCATGAACCTAGCACTATGTGCAACTACATAGACCAGCATCCAGCATTTCTACTCCTTCACTTACGCACGGTTGTAGCCTGAACGGGTTCCCCCACCTCTGCTTTCCCCCCCCTCTCTCTCTCTCTCGTATCAATCAGTCGGATCTTATCTCTACAGTCGTATATACGCTATCTCTCAAAAAAAAAAAATAAATAAATAAATAAAAAAGAAGAGATCCACTGCAGACAACGGATTCCTTCCTTTATTTTTTGACTTCTTAGGAATTGATTCGTATTGGAAGGTTTGTCTGCGATACTTTTTTTAACTTAATTTTTGTGTCCATTTTGCAAATCTTGTACACTCTACGAAAGGAAGGGCAACGGGTAAAGCAAGCAGTCAGCGACAGGAGAAGAGAAGCGAAGGAGGAGTAGGGACACGATAGCCGTGACACTGTTCCTTTTTTTTTTTTCCCTTGGGGATTAGGACATCAACCCGGCCGTATCAAAGGAAAAATTGGAGAAGAATGGCCTCGTCATCGTCGTTATCATCATTATCATCATCTTTATGTCTAAAAGTTGGAAGGGCTGCATTCGCTGAGTTGACCTTGGCAGATGGCTGCTTCCACAGGATTCATATCTCGCAAGTTATCTCTTTTCCCTTCTTGCGAAGTTATTGCTGCTCGCCCAAGAATGCTTCAGCATCGGCATTGGCTTCTTCACGACAATTTCATCGCCTGACCTATTCAACAACGGTGCGCACATTGTCGCAGCGACATCGGGCCTTGGAGCACAGACATTTCTCATCATCATCAGCTTACGCCGCATCATCCAACTCCAAAATGTCGAATGAGACCGTTACTACCACAAGCCCTTCCAATGGCCTCGGTACGGCAGTCGTCTTCTTGAACATGGGTGGTCCGTCGACGACAGCAGAAGTCGGAGACTTCTTGTATAGGTTATTTGTTCGTGTTGCCCTTGCTCTTTGACACCCGTCATGCCATTACTTCCATCATTCCCCGCTACTCGCTACTCGCATAAGGACAATGCAGTCGCTGATAGGTGATTGTTTCTTCTTCTTTTTTTTTTTTTTGTTTCCTCTTTCAATATGCGGATATGCAGCAAGATGAAGATATCATACAATTGGGAATTCTCCAATCCTTTGTCGGTTCAATGATTTCGAGGCGGCGAACACCTATCATCCAGAAGCATTATGAAGACATTGGTGGCGGATCACCAATTCGGAAGTGGTCTGAATACCAGTGTGGTGAAATGTGCAAGATATTAGACGAGATTTCACCGGCAACTGCTCCTCACAAGCCATACGTCGCTTTCCGCTATGCTAACCCACTTACCGAAGAGACCTACGCCAAACTGCTAGCAGATGGATTTGGTGGAGGAAATGGTGGGCGTGCCATTGCATTCACGCAGTACCCGCAATACTCCAGCGCCACGACTGGCAGTTCACTCAATGAGTTATGGACAGTGAGGGAAAAGCTTGAAGGCAAAGACGCGGAATCCAATCCGCAAGGCGCCATTCAGTGGTCGGTAATTGATAGATGGCCGACGCATCCTGCTCTGGTGGAAGCATTTGCGCAGAATATTGAAAAAGCAATTGCTGGCTATCCTGCTAAAAGGAGGGATCAGGTCACCCTTATCTTCTCTGCTCACAGCTTGCCCATGAGCATCGTTAACAGGGGTGAGTAAAAGTATCCTTTTAGTGCCGATTTTTGCTTCTTCTTCTTCTTCTTCTTCTTCTTCTTGCTCATTCCAGACATATACCCACTTGCCCGGCAATTGCATATTATTGACAATCACTCCAGGCGACCCGTATCCTGCCGAAGTGGCAGCCACAGTGTACGCCGTCATGCAGCGTTTGAACTTCAGCAATCGTTACTGCCTAGCATGGCAATCCCAAGTAGGTCCTAGTGCATGGCTAGGGCCGCAGACCCATGCTGTCGTACAAAACTACGTCAAGCGCGGTCAGTCTGACCTTTTGATCATTCCAATCGCGTTCACCAGCGATCACATAGAAACACTGCATGAGATTGACCTGGAAATGATTACTGAGGCAAACAATGAGGGCGTCCGACGAGTTGAGAGTTTGAATGGGAGTCCCGTATTCATCAAGGGGCTTGCGAATCTCGTCAAGCAGCATATTGACAGCGGAGAACCGTGTACGAAACAGTTCTTGCTCAGAGTTCATGATCCGCAGAGCAAGAAGAGTTTACCTATGAAGAAGTTCTTTGCTGGAAAACACGCTGATCATATCAAATAAAACTGAGGGCACATCTCCTGGAAGAAAACTTAAGAAGATTACCGTGGCGCTGGAGCCACTTTCTCACAACAATCGTGCGGAGCACATTGACGTTGTTCTGCACAAACAACCTATCAGACAAGTACAAACTTGAATCCTTTACTCCGTTGACGAGATGATTGCCATGCATGAGGACATGACATGATTCCTACTATCACTCCCTCACTGTTTGGCCTTTTATGCATCAAAATTATAAAAGCCTGGGCTGGACGTCTTGGGTCACTCTTATGTATACGTACTACGCACTACGCACTACTAGTATGCTTACGTATATACAGTTAAGTGGCATACAGTACGAGTCGTTGATGCCCTATGGCGTAATCTCCCTTCAAGTCAACGAAAACCGTGATTTCTCGATAAAAAAAATCGTCTTCGTCCCCTTATGGCAGTGTCAGTTTTACCTACTCTGCACAGCAACTGGTAGAGCCGACCTGCCTGTCCACTCACCTCCGTATTATGATTTATGGTAATCAGGTTACCAGTCCAATATTCGCAACCGCAATGCCGGGTTTTGGTGGCGACAACAGCCGAAGCACAAAGTATGAGTCGATCAGGACCTCGAACCATAACTTGACAGGGAATACCAAACTTCGTGGTTCTAGGACATTACGTGGGTGTGAAGGCAGCCCGACACCTGCCATGCACTTTAGCATGCACGCACTTCACTGGCTGATGAATCTCGATTCAAGCGACATTTCTATTTTATTTTATTTTCCGTTTGAAAAATCATACCTGCTTGCTGCGAGATATTGGCCAGCTGTTCGGCATCCAAGGTGTGCATTAAATTGTCGATCGGCAGAACGCGCATGAGTTGTCTGATAAGCTGCTTTCAGAAGACGGAAAATAATCGCCGTCTTGCTGGGTTTCCATCACTTTGACAGCCCCGAGCAAGCCCTTGTGGAATTCCTTCGTCGGTCAAGGTTTTAGCATCCTTCTTCTGCAGCGGAAAAGACAGTCTTTTTGGTCACATCCAGATTCATTATCAAACTGACAATCTGCACACGGCTAAAGGGCGTGCCGGCCACACTAACATGCAACATGCATCGTCAGGCTGCATTATAAACTACTAGCAGAATTCGATTGTTATCGCTCTTGGGAGATGGTTTTTGTTTTTTTTTTTTTTCTCTAATTGATAATACTACTAATACCATGAACCTATCATCAGAGATAGACTCGCCAACAGACACCTTATCACTCGTTGAAATAGCTGTGGACTACCCCGCTCAGGTTGGGGAATATTAGTTCTCCATCTCATTATTTCGACCCTCAATTCTTTGGAGGTGGAATTATTTCCTTGCAGGAGAAACAAAAGAGTTAGAGACCGAAGAAGACGTATATATCGCTGAGTCGGAGGCGACCTGGGAGATAGTAATTCGTAATCCTGGCAGGACGATATAGCAGCAGTGATTGATTCTTTTCACCTGCCGATAATATGGTATTGGAATGCTCTGAGAGTACTCCACTCATAGTCCAATCGTCTCAGTCGTCTCAATCGACAGTATGTGCAAAGACTTCTAAGCATAAGACGTCATGGAGAAGCGCTTCAGTGAGAACTATACCCTCCTTGAGTATTTCCCCGATTCCAGGCCCCGATGGTGTTGCTAATCCCTTACACGTTAGATATGGTGGTTGCTTCCCTGCATGGCCATGTTCACAATGTCGTACGGAGGTACCATAGTTCCAAAGATGAATCTGGTTCTCTCAATGATGTGTGAACAGTACTTGTACGAGACGCATTCCAAGGCAATTGGACTGCCCGGACCAGAAAACCCACAATGTCGAGTACCAGAGGTGCAGTCTCGGACAGCTACTTTTATATTGTTGTTCACTCTGATACCAGGCGCACTGTCTGCTTTTGCAGTCCCAAAGTATGGAGCAGCTTCAGATGGTCATGGAAGAATGAAGATGTTGGCCATTGCGGCTTTCGTCACGATGATAAGCGATTCGACCTTCTTACTTGTCGCCTTGAAACCGCACGTTTTTCATTTAGACACGCTGTTACTCGGTGCAGTCCTCGAAGGGCTAGGTGGTTCAGCTACAGCCATCATGGCGTTGTGCACGTCCTATGCCGCGGATTGCACGCCTTCTGAGAGACGAAACGTTGCTTTTGGCTACTTCCACGGCGTATTTTTTGTTGGCCTTGCTCTTGGACCAATGCTAGCGGGAATGATAATCAAGCATACTGGGAATACCCTTCACGTCTTCTATGTCAGTATGGCGTGTAACATGGTATTCCTCATCTGCGTGCTTTTCGTTGTTCCCGAATCACTGTCGATGGAAAGGCAACAAGAGAACAGGGAGAGGCACGAGCACAAGTACTCCTCCAGAACCAGAAAGGCGTTGCGTGAGATGAACCCTTCCAAGCTTTTCGAACCATTATCAGTCTTCTTTCCGAGAGTTGATGCCATCGATGATCCAAAGCAGCGTAAGGTAATGAGAGCTGTGAAGAAGAATTTGCTCATCCTCGCAGCCCTTGACACCATTGTTTTCGGGGTGAAATTAGGATCTTCCGGCGTCATTATCATCTATGCCGAGTACCTCTTTGGATGGGGAAATGTTGAATCGATGCTATTCGTCTCCCTGGTCAGTACTATTAGAATGGTCATGCTCATTGTAGCAATGCCCATCCTCACACGCCTGATTCGCGGCCCGCGACAAGGGGATGAACACATCAATACGGGTTGCGACATGCTGGACATTGGTGTCATCAGGAGCTCCGTGTTCATTGATGTCCTGTGCTACCTTGTATATGCTTGTTCTACTACGGGGACACCTTTCATCGTCGCTGGCGCAATAGATGCGATTGGGGCAATGGTCTCGCCGACTCTGCAGTCCAGCCTCACGAAACACGCCCAACCCAATCAGACGGGACAGGTTCTAGGCGCAATTGGTCTCTTACATTCACTGTCCAAGGCCGTTGTGCCGACGATTTTCAGTCTACTCTATAGCAAAACAGTAGGAATATTCCCCCAAGCCATCTACGTTGCTCTGATGGTGATTGCTGCTAGCTCGCTATGTCTGTCGCTGTTCTTGAAACCTCATGGTATGTCTCTTCTGCAACCTCTGCACCAGCCTACTTCACGATTTCCAACTTCTAACATCAATGATAGTTCTTCTTCACAAGAATAGTGCCGGTGATACAGAGGACAATTGCCGCTATTCAACGAAATCGGATTACACGACCTTGCCCGAACAATAAGCTAGCTAGCAAAAGAATCACCAAGATAACGGTACCTTACCTGAATGTCTCCCAACCCGGGCTGTTTTGATATTCAATCGATCCAAGTTCGCATAAAAATGATCACTCACCCATAGTCCCCATATTCCATAACCATCTCTCTAGTAGCGAACCACATATATTTCCTCCAATCAGTACCGTTACAACCAATAAGCACCGCTACATGCTTGACTACCCCTTTATGACCAGCTCCCCTAACGGAAGAAGTCTTTACACCCAGTCATAGCGCTTAAAAGAGCCGTGAGTACCCGGGTTAAGGTACAGCGCTTATGGCGTCTGCGCATAATGGAGACGCCAGATCCGCAAATCCGAACAAGGAAAAAAAATATGTAAGCGGGCGTGGATTTTGCCTCCAGGACCACCCAGCAGACCAGTGTAGGTTATTACCCTTTCTCTTTTTCTTGTTCCCTTTTCCATTTCGTCTCTGCTTTCTTCTTTCTCTTGTTTCCTTCTTTTTCTACTTTTTTGAAAGGCAGCCGAGTCTGTACTTCTCTGTTTTGGTGCATTATGGCTGCTAAGGTTAATGAAGGGCTTGAGAAGCTCAACTGTATGTTGATCATACGTTCATTCATTTATTCGCCTTCTCTTTGATAATGGACGTGCGTTACTGATAAGTTTGGCAGTGAATTCAGAGACTGGTGCACAATCAAAGGATAGCGAGGGCAAAGGTGCTGAAGGTCAAAATGAGGATGATATTGGAGATGACGGTGAAGGTGATGACGTGAATGCTGAGGATGCTGGTGGTGAGGGTATGCATGACCTGATTTGATATATGAATGAGCTTGGTTGCCTTGCAGTTCCGTTCTCGTTGTTCAAGTATATAGATGCTTACATGGGCCTGAACCTCTGTTTTTCTGTTTCTTATTTTTTTTTTCTACTTCAGGTACCAAGAAGAAGAAAAAGAAGAAGAACAAGAAGAAGAAGAAGTCCAAGACTCAAACCGAACCTCCTCGCGTCTTGCTATCTTCGCTTTACCCCAGCGGTCAGTACCCTGAAGGTGAAATCGGCGAGTACAAGGACGATAATGCCTATCGTACGACGAATGAGGAGAAGCGATACCTCGACCGTATGAATTACGACTTCATCAACGAGTATCGTCAAGCGGCTGAAATTCATCGACAAGTCCGCAAGAATGCTCAAAGAACAATCAGGCCCGGCCAAACCCTGACGGAGATTTGTGAGAATATCGAGGAAGGTGTGCGCGCATTGACTGGACATGCCGGTCTTGAAGAGGGAGACGCCCTGAAAGGTGGCATGGGTTTTCCAACCGGTGTTAATCTGAATCATATTGCCGCACATTATTCACCGAATGCTGGCAATAAGACGGTGCTTTCATACGATGACGTTATGAAGGTTGATTTCGGCGTTCATTTGAACGGAAAGATTATTGACAGTGCTTTCACTGTTTCATTCAACCCCGTCTATGATCCTCTTGTCGAGGCCGTGAAGGATGCCACAAACACTGGCATCAGGGAGGCTGGCATTGATGTCAGAATGAGCGACATTGGTGCAGCTATCCAGGAAGCAATGGAAAGTTATGAAGTTGAGCTCAATGGCACTACTTATCCTGTGAAGAGCATTCGGAACCTTAACGGTCATACTATCGCCCCCTATCTCATCCATGGCGGTGTTAACGGCAAGTCTGTGCCCATCGTAAAGGGTGGTGACCAGACAAAGATGGAAGAGGGCGAGGTTTATGCCATCGAGACCTTTGGCAGTACCGGCAAAGGCTACGTGCATGAAGATGTAAGTTCACAAGATCCACGTCGCAACGCTTACGATTCTATCACGATGGTACTGATTATATTCTCAGTACGAATGCTCCCACTACGGTAAGGCGTCTGACGCGCCAAACGTCGACCTCCGCCTTGCATCGGCGAAGAAGGTCCTTAACGTGATCAACAAGAATTTTGGCACTTTGCCATTCTGCCGTCGCTACCTTGATCGACTTGGATTGGATAAGTACCTCCTTGGCGTATGTATATCCATGCTCACCGTAGCCAGCCATTTAACCAGATTAAGTGAGATGCTAACATCTTTACAGTTGAACAGCCTGGTCAATGCTGGCATTGTCGACGCTTATCCTCCCCTTGTTGACGTGAAGGGCTCATATACTGCCCAGTGGGAGCACACTATCCTGCTTAGGCCTAACGTTAAAGAGGTTATCTCTCGTGGCGACGATTACTAGATTGAAATCAATAAACAGTGAAATTCCTCCACACGGGGTCTATATCCATGGTACAGTTACGGGAATAAATAAATTCAGGCTTTTCACCACGTGCGGATTCTCAGAGATGTCAACTTGCTTATCTCTATATGTCGGACGATGCTGTCTACGGCCGTTACATTTGGGGTCCATAGTGACTTCGAGAATATGCTAGCAGTACCTTTCGATAGAAAAGAGTACATAATCGTAGGCCACAAGATACCCAGAGAAGGATCCACTCTCATGTATATAAGGTCTCAAGAAGATAGCTGACATGTATCTAGAGACATGAATAAAACCAGGTCCTAAAGTAATAATCCATCA
>JAGYHZ010000459.1:0-10304 GCA_024244195.1 Ascosphaera aggregata | reverse complement strand
CCTCTCGCCTGTATGTAGTCTCTCGCAGGCCCCTTAAGGATGCTGGAAATATTGCGTAGATTTGGAGACGCAAGCAGACACGTTCCATGATGTAGTGCCCTTGATCCGGTTAACCTGTAGGCTGAGCCAGAAATCTTCAACGCCTCAGTCTGTGAGTGATTAAGGGCAGACGAGACAGGTGAAGGAACTTCAAGTACAATGTCATGTCTCTGATTGACTCTGACAGCGCCACGGATGTTGCTCCTTTTCAAGGCGCGAACAACCATCTCAGCGTGTTTGTTCCGCGTGAAATCTGCCTTGGGCGAGATGACGCTGAAGTTCAGATTACCTTCATCGTGGAAAACTGCACCACCACCCGATCTTCTCCGCAAAAAATCAATTGGGCCTATCTCGCCCCCAGCACCCGATTGTGATAGTGATGGCGAATATTGTCTTCTAGAGACCCCGCATTGTGGGAAATTTACCTCAACCCAGGGATTTTGGTTGCGTCCAATGACCACACACGGTCTGTTGATGTATAGCAGAAGGATCGCCGAATTAGGTGGCGTTTTCTGCAGGAGGTAGTGTTCGAGGGAGAGGTTGACGAAAGGATCTGTAGAAAGGGAGGTGTAGAACTGATGCGGCGACTGAAGCGTCGCTGACGATGGGTCTGTCAGGAAGGAGGATGAGAGGTATCTTCGTTGCACACGCAGTAACCGTCGGCAGAGATCGACGCTGCGGGAAAAGATGGGAGAGGACGAAAAGTTCATTGGAGTTGTCTATTCATTTCTTTGACGATTGATTGCTAAGTGGCTGTCACGATGACGATGACGATGATAGTTGGTGAAAGCCGGTAGCTACGCGGAAGAATTATCCAACGTCTTTTCTTGCGCCTTATCGGGAATGACGTCATGTTGAACGGCCTTATCAATGAGATGATGATCTACGAAGCTGATAGAGTGACAACGAGAGTAGTTGAGGGAAAATTATGGGAAACGGACGACTGAAATAAATGGCGTATCGTCATTAACAAGAAAGAGAAAGAAGGTAACGCGATGTATAGTTATGCGCCTCTGCTGAATGTGTATGAATGGGCCGGTGCAGCGCTTGATAATTGCCCAAGTATGTGCTGCTACAACTATGCCAAATGAAGGAGTTGTCATGATTCTAATCCGAGTCCTTAATGGTCCGTAAAGTAGACTGGATATTTTGAGCTCATCTGGCCTTTCTGTTTCCTGATTCTGACGAAGATGATCATCTTCTTCACCCAAGGTCCACCAGAGGAAGCCGTTGACAAGAAGGCAAACCCAGACGAACGAATAAGTGAACCCTACAACTCCTTATGAACGCCTTTGTTCCGTTCTGTATTGCATACAACGCACGAGAAATCCAAATCCAAAGCAGAACAGGCAAGCAGACAATAAACTGTAAGCACTCTCTTTCTTCTGTTCTATTCAGCGAAATGCCTCAATTTCGTCAGCTCGTTCAATAATTCCTGTAAATCTGCATCTGAGATTTTATTCTGGAGCGACGGAATCAAAAGTTTTGCCTCCTCGGCGTAGTCGCAGCATAGGCTCCCTACATTTCCCAGAATAGGATCGTCATTAGCCATAAGAGTCCCGCGGTCATTACAGTGTCTTTGCTGAAACCACCTACCTAGCTGACTTCTCTCGAATAACTCCAATTCCGTACGTGCAGACAGTAACCTTTCCACTTCCTCAATATTCTCTGTGTCTTTGAACCGCGCAAAGATTTCAAGGTAATCTAACGTCTTCGTTAAGGCCCTGAACATCCTAGTTAGCTATTCGTACCGAGAAACACTCAGCATGCCCGCATACTCTGGCTCCTCCGTGACAGGTCTGCCCCCATCGCCCGCCGCATTTCTCCTTAGATCCAACACCTTGTTTATGACTAATCTAGCCTCAGATAATGATAGCGTAGGGACATCTTGGAATTCGCCTAGTTTCAACTCCGTAGTGGCTTCAAGCTCTGGTTTGGGTTCCTCTCGAGGACGATGGATGGGTCTAGGGAGCACAAATGGGGTTGGTTGAGGAGGCTGTAGAGGTGGTCGTTCTGGTTGTTGTGAGGCTTGAGGTTGTTCTGCCGGTGATACTGTGTCTTGGGGTTGAGGAGTAGACATGATGCATGTCTAATGGTAGGTTTGCGAGTATGAAAGACGCTGTGTTAATGCTTTTGTTCCCGTCGATACTGTGGGCTTGGTGGTCTTAAAAAGGCTGAACGGCTTCATGTGATGTAATATGAAATGTTGTATGCTTCGCGATTTGGTGATCTGCGACAGATAACCGGTATGGATGTTTGCAGTAACCCTCCGCGGAGTTCGGGCCTTCAATTATTCTCCAGCGCAAACGTCTACTCCTCAACCCTCACTTCACTTCAACAACACCGACTGAGTACGAACGTTGCACATTCTGAAATCAAAAGAGTACAGCCTGGCTAATTATTCATTTGAGAAGTATCTGCGAATGCTCATAAATAACTGATCATTCGGTGTTGATCACGCCGGGCTGATGATGTCGCGATATCAATCATTCCCATTCGAATTGCGCGCATGGGACGTGCATCGCCCCAGGCTAAAAAGGTGCTCTGCTCTGAAGCCCTTGGTTGTTGATGCTTGCTTATGGGCAGCGAACGGGTTGCTGAAATCTCTCTGCCTTCACCGTATGCGACCCGTTCGCTTGCCTCTGGAAATGGCAGCACTTCACCTCTCGCTTGCTGGCAGAGCTGAACGATTGACGCTCCGGTCTTTCAGAGATCATCAAGGCCACCTTCCAGCGTGTCAGTGTTGATAGATCAGGCCATACCGGTGGCGCCTGATAGGAGGCCCATGTCCTCTTGCAAATACACTAGATGCGACACGCATGGCCCGGCTTGGTGCACTTTCACCATGCTCCACCATTTATTGACGGCTTCTCACAGGGTCTACCAAGCCCAGTTTATTAGCTAGTGCAGCTGAGCGGCAGCTGTGAATGCGGACGCGGTCGAGCAACCTCATCACAATGAGGAGCTTAAGCAGATGACATCCGCCAGCCAAATCTTGTTTTCGGCGCGGGATTGCTAGTAGGGCAGAGCTCTTGCTTTTTTCCGCCGGTAAATGGGCGACTTGTCTGCCGTGCTTTCAATAAAAGCATTTTCTATTGTTAGCTGCGAATTTCTTGTGTCACTCCACGGTTAGGGTCGTGGGGTTTCCAGCTGTTCACAATGTTGACTTCATTGCAAGAAGCTTGGTTACGGAAACAAGGCTAAAGACAAGGCGCGGCGACGCCTTCAGCTCAGATCTATCAACAGGACCAAGCAAGAGTGATTCGACAGGCCTGATAACGTTAAGGGTATGTTTTCAGCTCCTTTCTGCGACGTCTGATATTATTACTGACATAGAGGAAAACCAGGCCGTATTTTCACATTACCCGGCCCTTCCATGGTCGGTTTGCACCATGGTTGCTGCAATGGTGTACTCCGGAGTACTGCTTGCCCTCCTAAGCACAGCCGTTCGGGCTATGGAGCTTCGAAGCTTTCGGCACTTACTTGGAGAGGGCAAAAGTTACCACATCTGACTGTGCAGAAGCTATCTCTCCAGTGTCGTGCCCTTAAGTCGAGTGATGTTGCAGCTGGTCATCCTTGGCTACCTCATCATCTCATCCCTATCCGTCCTCAATGGATTCAGGCTAACAGGGCAGATTCGCCCCTTCAATCGATTTGATTACTCTGCATACGCGAATGGTGATGGCTACCTCCCAGCTGTTAGCCTTGTCCGATTATACCCGAACATGCATCGCTTACAACCATTGAAGTATTCTAAACAACAGCAGCACGTTGTGACTCCACATTGAAAGGTAGTTGGATCTCTTTGCCTGACTGAGGATGACAGTCTTGTGATGTTGCTACCTTGTGTGACAGGAACGTGTAAAATGCCAAGATACAATGCAGTTGGTGGAGTGATTGATTGCTGGCAATGCAACGATTATCAGGTTCTTCGGAACGATGTTCACAGTCGATGCCACGCTGTCTTACCATTTATCATTTCACGCCATACCTGTGAGCGATTGCGAAGCGTGGGCCCTGACAGAGTACGCAAGTTTGACGGTATCCTGAACTGCCTATCTTCCTTGCCGGGGAAAGCTGTCGCACACCGTATGACTGGTGTGACTGCATGAGTCGTTTTGGTTCAGGATACGAATATCTCTTGAAAACGTTCTTGAACCACCTTTTACTGTGAAGAGATAATGGAGAGCTAAACTTCAGCCTGCCATTGGAACTTTTTCCCGAAGGCAATGGCGGACCCAGGAGGCGTGTTTTAATCATACTTGGACACACATGGGAAGGTGTGTTATCGGCGAGTGCAATATTTCGTCGTTCGCCATGTGTACGGAGCCGTGAGCATTTACGCGCGTGCATTAAATGCAACTGAGAATCATCTTTCATGAGGGAGGCTGGCGTCCCCTCTGAAGGTTGTTGGGCTTCTGGTCCATTACTGCTTCCTCGCGAAGATTTTCGGATTTCAGTTATATTCAGTCTGTCCCAAATCCTCTGGGATTCTTGAAGAAACCCAGGTAGATAATGGGCTGGGTGATTGGCATACTTTTTGAAGGGATGTTCACTCATAGTTTGGCGACTGGGAGAGGACTCCATACGTGGCGCACGCCAATGACCTCGTTCTCTGGTATATCGGAGACTGGAAATGCAGCGGAGTCTGAATCTCCCTGCTCTGCTCGCGCGCATGAGATATTTGGAGTGTGTTTTTGCTCAAGCGATTTCTCGTCGATTAACAGAGCAGTATTGATTTTCTGCATGGACGCTGTGAACACAACGCTGTTCCAGCGTAACGGCATCAAGTGGTCTGTTGGGTGTTTTATATACAGCAAAACGCTGTCCTATCGCCATCAGCATGTTTTGGAAATTCTGTACTGCACGGATGACAGTGACCTTTCAAATCCGTGTGAGCCAGTCTCTGGATCTGACTGTCCTGCCCAGGATATTTTGATACCAGGACGGTGAAGGGAGAGCCGCCACTTCTATCAGCCAGCAGTCACATAAGGGTACATGCCAGGGGACATCTTGAGTAAGGCAGTAGTCCTTACCTATATCATCCACATACAATTCCTTCCTCGGGTTATATCACTTTTGTTGCATCGAGTGTTATTCAGGTATTATATGGAGGATGATGTGGAAAAACCTCGATACTGGCCAACCATATATCACAAGGCTGTCAATATAGTTCCCAATATTGAGGATTCACTACATAGTAGCCGTTGTCGCACGTTCTACCAAGGCGTGAATTTTGCCTGCGTCAATTCACCAATACTCATTCAGGAAAAGGGGAAGAGGAGGAGAAGAGGGAGGAAGAGGAAATCCATGAAGACCGCCCAGTCTCCCCTCCAATCTTCAAAAGGAAATAAATGTGGTGAGGATGTAGTAGCGCATCGGCCATAGTCTACCTAGTGCTACCTACCCCTTAAGCGTGCAGAAAGCAAGGATCATCCATGGACCGTGGGTGATTCCCACTACCTTACCACCATCGCCATCATCATCACCACCAGCCGCTGGGGCGAATATCATAGAGTAATCTGGCCTGTAGACCGGGAGCTAAGCTAATGCGATGGGGAAACGAGGAGAGAAAGGATGGAGATTTTGAGCAACGGGAAAATAGATAGGAATGCGGAATCAATATTCAGATCGTTGAACGTAGTATGCATGTGTTTCTCGCAGGGAAAATTTACCTCAATAACAGAGTGATCGATGAGCATCTAAGGACAGGACAGGAAAGGAGGGAGGAGAGCGAATTCTTCTCGAGTTATTCGAGTTTGATGCTCTGCATACCTCAGATATTATTCCTTTTCGTGCCTGTTCGCGCCCTCTAATCCATCATCATCATCATCATCAACATTCATCACCATCATCAACATTGATCGTCGTCTCTCGCACCATCTTCCTCTTCCTCTCCCTCTCCCTCTCCCTCTCTTCCTCCCCTTTTCGCTTTCCCCGCCGCTTCTACACAGCTCGGGAGAGGTGAAGAATACACTAGGACTGCCTGATCGTCAGCTCTCCCTGTCGCAAAAGCGATACTTAACAACTATAGTAAGGTGACCGACCAATTGACCATAGCGTGAAGAGGAGGACTGGGTGGTAGTGGTGGCCGTTGCATCAACTATTTCGACCTCTTTGCTCGATATCTTCCTCTGCCTCTTCCTCCTCTTTTTTCGGATCTTCAACGTCAACGTCACGTCACGTCACCTCACCTCACCTCACCCCAACTTCAATCTCAACTTCAACACAAAACAGCCGTCGTCAGTATTCATCGTCCCTCCATCATCATCACCACTTCCAGTGCCTTTAATCGTCAAGAGCCTCTAGAAAGGCAGATTAGTAGACTATCACGGCAAACAGCTTGCTGCTGGCACTATCTTATCCGCCGTTATACTGCTGCTACTAGAGGCGTGCGAAGTACACATGATTTGTCCAACTACACGCCCAGGTTCAGAATCATATCCTGCTTTTTCAAACGGCTCGGGATCTCACAGACAGGCAGTACTGATCTAAATCGACCGGGCGCAACTCTGCGAAAGGAGAAAAGACGCATACCTGCCTGCTGACGGGAAGCGTCCTTGTCCTCCCCATTCCCTTCCTTCTTCTCCAATCCCGCTTCAGATCAATTTTAATCAAAATCATATTCGAATCAAATCGAACCAGTTACCCTGATATACAGCAAGCAAACCTTTATTTTCATCCTATAGAAGGGAGCAAAGCTGCAGAGCTGGAAAGGAAATAGACCGGAGGAACTGAGCCTGCAGATAAGAAGCTGAGCATCGTCCAAAAGCCTGAGAAGACATAATATACTACGTACCAATCTCAATCTCGCAGCTTGCTGGCCCCAGCTATCATAAATAGCAATAGCTATACCGGGTTTACAAAAGCCGACCTTCCATTCATTCAAGAACCATAAAACCAAACCTTACCCTCATCCCCCCTGTCTCTTTGTCTTGTTATTGCTTTGACTACACGGCTTTTTTGGCTGTGCACACTACACATACATTTGCATATCATTACACCCGGTTTTAAGGTCGAACCATTTCTGCTCCTTCATCAGGCTGTATCTCAGCCTCGAATCTTGGAGGAGGCAGATCTGGCAACTCTCGTTTTGGATCATACCAACCACCTCCCTCCCCCCCCTCAACTTAATTCCGACTGTTTAAAACAGGAAGGGAGAGAGAGAGAAAGAGAGGGAGAAAAAGAGAGAGAAGGGGAGAAAGAAAGACGAAGGAACTGAGATAGATAAAATTTCGAAAACTCCCCGAAAACGAGAACACGCACGGTCAGGTACGACGACGGGGAGAAAGCTCTCGCGAAAACGAAGCAAAGAAAGAGACGGGCGATAAATATAGGGAGACACTTCGTCACAGATATTGAAACCCAACCTCAACTCTCGACGCACACGATCAGATCATCTCTTGAACGGACGGACGGACACATCGTCAGGACGCCCGCGTCTGTGTCTCCTTCAACTAATTCTCCTTCCGTCCCCCGTCGCCTTCTGGCAACTCTCCCTTCTTTCACACCCCTTCGCTGTCCATCGCGTGTTTCGATTCGTTTGATTCATTTCGTTTCATCTCACAGTCCCTCATTCAATTGAGCTTTCATCCCCTACCATTGAAACAACGCTCCCGCAAACCGTTAAATCTACTTAGTCCTTCCACCTTGCCGACCGACAAGACAGCGCCAGCTGGTTCTGATCTCTCTTTCTTTGTGTTAGAGGGGAGAAGAATCAGGAGCTCAAGATACACGAGTACACCATGCCCGCGAACCCCCATCAACTGCCTATAGGCCTCATCGCTGGTCGCGGCCGCACAATCTCAGCCGCCGTCAATGTGAACACTACTAGTGCCACCGTGTCGGCTGCGTCACCTATCCCTCATTCACCAACTTCAGCTACAGCTGCGAATGCAGGAGTGGGCCTCGCAATCTCTGGACTAACGGGGACTGCTGCAACCGCGGCAGGTCTTCCAACGGCGATGACAACAAGTACTTCTGCTCAGCTGCCTAATATCAATGCAGGTGGAAACTATTTCGAACCTTACTCACCTTCGTCAGTGCCGCACGCTCAGGCTAGATCGCCGGCCCTCAGTCCTCATCTTCAACAAGCAGCATATACACAGGGACAAGCACCAGCCCAGTCGCCAGTATCATCACAAGGGCAAATACAGTCATTACAACCGCCTGGATCGACGACAGGATCGCCGGTAGTAGGGCCTGCAGCAACCGCAACTTCACGAACAACAACAACAACGACAACATCAACAACTACAGCTTCGACTGCCATAGACGGTACTACGACAACTCGAGTTCCTCCAAATCCAGCTGCATCAGTCTCGTCAGAATCGGTGATTCATTTTGTGCCACGAATCAACACAACCACACCTCATCAGCCTTCTTCGGGTTCACCATCTTCCGCTCCCGCTTCAGGTGTTACCGGTCCCTTCTCCGCCGATGCTTCCTCCGTACACAGCACTGATCATGGACAGGGTCAGGCAATCGCGAATGCATATTGCTCATCTCCATTGACGCCGCCAGGAGCATTAAATCACAGTGGCAGGAGTAACAGTGCCAATGCGAACGGACCAGGGATCATAAATACTACGCCTTCCGAGTGGGCTAATGTCCCTAGCGCGGGTAGCACCTATCAAGCGTATAGTCCCGGCTATGGGGGTGTCGAAGTTGATCCTTTCTTCAGTAGTGCAAGTGGGGGCACATTGCCAGATGCAGGTTCGAGCGTGGATGGAGGTAGTCAAGGCTATCCAATAAAAAGGTCTTGGGACAGTTTTAGTACTGAGCCGAGAACTTCGACCGACGCTGGGACTGGTAGAGATTATGGTGTCATGAAGGGGAGAAAAGATGAGCTTGGTTTCCAATTCTCATCTGGCGGTAATGCTGGAGGTACTAGTCCTGGCGCAACAACTCCCACCCCATCTTCTCCTGGTCCGCCTTCTTCGTCTTCTGCGTATAACGGTAATCCCAGCACAACTTCAATAACTCATTCAGGCTCTTACGATTCCTACCGGTCTAAGCAAAGCAGTTTGCGAGGTAGAGATCACCCACAGGCTCACAGTCCCAGCACAGAAAGTGCAAGTGCGAGACTCGGACTTGCTTCCCCGAGTCCATTGGGAGTCTCTGGACCAGGCGTTACCCCTTCTTCGTTCCAAAACCCATTCCCTCGGTCAACTAGTCCCACGCCAATGAATACTGCTGGTCCCTCTGCTACAGGCTCTGGCAATGCCATATCTCCCGGTGTTTCTCAGCAGCCGCATGACTTCTCTCCTATTCTCAGAACGCAGTCGCCCGCCTCTATGTATCGACAACCACCCCGACTGGGCACCCCTACCAGCGCGCAAGGTCAATCATCCGCGGCTCCTATTTTGCAGAATTCCTTGCCTCGACGACCTGGCACGGCAGCCTCAGGTTCCGAAACCATTAGCGCAAATCCGAACATGGTCACGATGGCGACGACATCGGCAACCGCGGCGCCAATAGATGCACCTATGCCGGCTTGGGAAACCACTCATCCCTACGCACATGGAATCCAGGGGCAAACTCAAGCTTTGGCATTGCAGACACAGGGGCTTCCATCTCGACCTTCACCATCGACACCGGGCGGACAGAATAGAAATGAGTCGCTGCCGAATTCCGCGTCGCCCAGTACTCCTGCTGGTGGGTATGGATCGCTGCCGCATAGGAAAGGAGGGACGGGGCCGGGTTCCGCTGGTGCTAATACCGGTCTGTCAGCTAAAGGTGAGGGAATGTCAATGACAAAACCGAGCCCTATCACTGTGAAATGGCCCGGTTCTGGTGCGGTTCCGCCTCCGGGGAGCGATAGCTCTGGACCTGGCCTTGGCTCTAACACTGGATCGCCAGTTGTACATAATTGGCTAGGCGCCCCCGGTCCAATATTTCGTGAGAGAGATGAGGATGGTCCCGAGGAGTTAGCCGATGATGAGAAAGGCGATGAGCCTGCACCAGTTGAGGAGATTGATGCTCGTACGGGATGTCAATCGAAGCGCGACTCCTTAGCGCCCATCACAAGCGCCAGTGTAGCTGTTGCGATGCTGCAACGTGATTCGCCTACTCGATCTCAACCGGGACCTGTCACGACTATTAAGCGGGTTGAGGAGGAGAAGCAGAATAGTAAAGACATGCAGCAAACACGTGATAATGTTAGTGAGAGGGGTAGGGACAGGGGTAGGAGCAGCCCGGTGGCAGAGTCCCAGCAGCAACAACTACTGTTGGCGCAGAAACAAGCGCAGACACGACCTCCCATG
>JAGYHZ010000458.1:0-10319 GCA_024244195.1 Ascosphaera aggregata | reverse complement strand
CTAACTCAATCGACTTGCCCCAATGGGTTGTGCCCCATTCTCCCCGTATTGTTCCGGACTGCTCACCCTTGCGCCCCCTCCACCTCCCCAATCCAGCGGATTGCCACTTTTTGTGGGTGGCTTTACGCCTATGCCTCCTAAGCTAGTTTTGATTGCCTCCTTTTGTCTCTGACATATATACATACCAAGTCTCGTGCGTGGGGTCTCAGTCGAGTTCTCTCTGCCGTATATGTTTCCTTCTGTCGTTCCTTTTTGTTGGTAATTGTCATTGTTGCCGTCATCATCATTTTCAAATATCATCGTCGATATCGCCCACCATGGTCCCCTTATCATCGTTACTTTCATCCGTTGCTCCTTTCTTTACATCCTTACTCCTGCTCTTAGAGCTACAACTCGTCTCTGCAAAGCTTACTTTTATCACGGAACGGCCGCATATGAAGACAGATTATAGTGATGTTAATGTCAAGGCTACGGGGGCTAAGTATTTCAGTGCGTTTGTTTCCGCTAACGGATTGGTCGCCATTTGCTGGCGACGCTTTTGCTATCGTTGCTAACGCTCATTTATCTCTGACAGGGGAAGCAAAGTGAGTATGAGCGTAAATCGCTAATCAAAGACACGTCCTTGCGTATCTGCAGTCACGGCTCGAGGAATCATCTTCTATCGCTAACGTAATATCTTCTATTTTCTTTAAAAGATGGCATTATCACTACGATGGCCGGTAAGCGTTGTTTATTTATATTCATTGCGACTGTCTTTCGTTCATTTCTGGATTCACTGACCGGTTCCTTTAGCTTCGCTACACAACAGATAGACCCTTCTCAAAAGCTACCGCATCTCAGGGCTATGACACAATCATACCTTGCCACGATGGCCGATGTAGGTGTTGAATCTTGGATCATGCATGGCACGCTACTAGGCTGGTGGTGGAACCAAAAGGTACGTGCTACACTGTGTATCCGTCTCACAATAGCCTTGCGGGCCACACTCTAACCCCTAGTCTCAACGCCATTGAAGATTATGCCCTGGGACTCTGACCTTGACGTCCAAGTCTCGGAATCCGCCCTTTATTTCCTCGCCGAGCATTACAATATGACGGAGCATGAATACCAACTTCAAGACGGCACAAAGCGCAAATTTCTCCTAGAAATCAATCCGAATTTTGTCTTCCGCACGAAAGCCGACATTGACAATGTCATCGACGCAAGGTGGATTGATATGACTTCTGGCCTTTTTATTGATATAACAAGCGTGCGTAAGGATTACGAAGCTAGGGCAAATGGAGAACAGGGCGCCCTGATGTGCAAGGACTATCACAGATACAAGGTAAAAATGCCCTATCAAAGTCCACCTGACTGCTCCAGTACCCAGTTAGCTGACTGTTGATACAGGAGGAAGATCTCTTTCCGCTCAGGGATAGCTTTTTCGAGGGCTTGCCTGTCAAAATCCCTTATGCCTATACTAAACTACTCATTGAGGAGTACGGTGAGAAGTCATTGACGGAGACTCACTTTGAATAGTACGTCGTCTAGACTCACTTCACAATGACAAGTGTTTTCCTGATTTACTGACACCCGAACAGTCACGACTTTGACTACTCGACGAAGGAATGGATCCCGATGTCCGAGGAAGCCAGGAAAAAGGAGGAAGAAGAAAAGAAAAAAAAGGAAGAAGAAGAAAAGAAGAAAAAGAAGGAAGAAGAAGAGAAAAAGAAGAAGGAAGAAGACAAGAAAAACCAGGAGGAATTACAAAAGCAAGATGAGGCGACGGAGCAAGAGGAAAAGAAAAAGAAGGAAGAGCAAGACCAAGCGATGCCAGCTAAACAAAGCACCTAAGCCCCGTTGACGATACACCGATGCTTTGGTCTGCAACTCCGATACATCACGTCTGGCGACCTTCAGCGCAGCAGATGTTCCTCAACGCGTCTTCTCTTTCTTTTTAATCCTTTAATTCCCTTCATTGAGGAGTGGCCTCCTTCGGTGCCCACTCTTGATGTCTTATTCACATTGGCATGGCATTCATACAGTCATCCACCGCGTGACTCTAGGCTGCAGGCCCTCACAACGCGGACTACGATGGTAGGCAAGGAAGAGACAGTCGACCACGATCTTGCTCCCTCATCTTATACATCTTGGGATACAGGTAAAGAAATCTGGATCCGGCTAAACTGAGGGCCTGCAGTGACGAAAGTCCGTGATTATCCCACCATCATATCGCGTTTTGGCTGTTTTCGTTCCCGAATACTGCAGTCAGCTTTGTTTTCATTCACGAGCATATTGCACAGTCTCCTCCATCAACTCCCCAGCCGTTCGTATATTCACGCTTGATGAGGTCTTCGTACATCTCTTTATCTATATCTTCAATAGTATATTCAGGACATATACCCTTTCCAACCCTTTACTTTCTTCACCAATGCGGTCGTTCCAATGACCTTATCGCGAGGTGATCCAAGGCATTGCATATCCGTGCCGGGCTCCACCGTCAACGCCTAACACTGCATACTTAAGATGCCGTTATATCACATTCAATTACATAACGGCATCATACGCATTCGACTCTGATATTGTAGATCATGTCAGAATCAAATACATGGAACGCTTTGAACATCGGCAATATCTCTTTACAGTGCCCTGGAACTCTTCAGGTGAAGGATGTCGTATAGTAGAGTTGTACGAACAATCCAAGCTTGCCCCACGGTCAATACCAGCCAACGATCAGCCTGGATGAGATACTAGTTCTTGAAATGTTCTCGAGAGTCCGCCAGGCTATGCTTCGGAAGGTTCAACGTACACTTAGTACTCAAGTACGATCATACGTGCTGCATATGTGGAAGCACGATAGCTAAGTACGCCTATCAGCGGTGGGATATCATGCCTTGGTCCATAACCTGCAGTCCATCCGTACGCCGTGCAGTTCACAATCCGCTTGTGAGTCTACTGAAGTCTTGGATCACCAATCCGCAAATCCCGCTAATCTTCTGGATACATGCAATATGTGAAGCTGGCATAGGGATTATACTGTTCACCTCAGTTTTTGGCGGAATTCCCGTGAGCCCTAATTATTAGCGCTGGAATTATCAATGGGACGTTACCGTCTCCGTGCGTAGAGAGCAAAGAATGTCATATCATTCGTTGAAGATTGCCGTAGTGACATCAGCCTGCCTCTCGGCTGTAGGATGTACCCTCCGCAACGCTTCGACCCTCTTACAGGATTTGATTTGCCTGGCTGATGTTCAATATCACAATGTTGGACCGCCAATTACTGTTGGCAAGAACTCATCTTGCCTCCCAGTTGCACTCAAAAAGTTCTCTTTGTTGTGCTGGTGCTCGATTCCGTCTAGGTGGTTTTGCATTCTCGAAAGCTTTCACGCATCGGTTATATTTTGGCAAAGGGGTTTCAATGACGCAGTCAAAGTCTCAGTCAAGACCGTCACTGCCAGTGCAGCAGCTTGTCGTTTTGTGTGGGTTCTTCGAGGTCTCCCGTTACTATCCTGTGCTGCGCGGCAAACTAACTTTCCTTGACTGGAGACAGCAATATGCCGTTTTGCAGAGCCAGGTATGAGAATTGCTTATCTTTATGATGAAGACAAATGAGACTCTCCTGCAAGTCTGGAAACTGACTTCTATACTGTCATTTGCTGCAGTCCTCCTTACTTCGGTGTTTCCGTATCTTGTATGAGGCGATATTCTTTCCGCATGCCGTGCTCAGGGCTCGGCAATGGTGACTTTGCTTGATTAGTCGCGCATACTGATAGCTTATAATATAGCCGGAGATGATGCGAAGATTAGGAGTCGTCGATCAAGACGTTGCCAAATGGGTTGGTTGGACATCAGCCATCTTTTCCCTGTGCCAATGCGTTACAGCTGTACCTTGGGGGTATCTCTCGGATAAAGTTGGACGCAAGCCTGTCATTCTCACAAGCCTCTGCGTGACGATGGTATGCAGCGTTCTTTTTGGCTTCTCAACATCCCTACCTATGGCGTTCACCGCACGAGCTTGCCTCGGTTTAGGCAATGGCAATGTCGGTATCTTAAGGACTATGGTGGCAGAGCTTGTTCCGCAGAAAGAACTTCAACCTCGTGCATTCTCTATCATGCCCCTTATTTGGTCTCTTGGGAGTATAGTCGGGCCTGCATTTGGTGGAGCGTTGGCGGACCCTGCTAAGAGGAATCCACACTTCTTCACGTCCCCGTTCTGGAAAGCCTATCCCTTTGCTTTGCCGAACCTTGTAATTGGTTTGTTTTTCGTCGTGTCATGGTTCACGGGTGCATTGTTTCTACAAGTGAGCCTTATCTCTACCACCAATGGCGCATGCAGCTGGCTAATCTATGCAGGAAACTCTGCCTTCCAAGAAGCAGAGGTATGATGTTGGCATCGTGCTTGGCGAGAAACTGCGAAACAGCTGCACATGTTGCATCTCGAGCTCTGAGAAGTCTGAGGTTGTCGAACAGAACAGCGCAACCTCGGAAACGACACCTTTGTTGCGGCAATCTTTCGATAATGATCAGGAGATAGGAGGCGTTGAATGTGCTAGCCAACGACCGAAAGCTGGCGGTAAGACTTCCTGGCGACAGGTCCTGAATCCGCAGACCAATCTCATTCTGGTTGCGTATATGGCTTTTGCACTTCACTCGCTCGCATTCGACGCAGCATTGCCTGTCTTTCTTGATCACCCCAAGTACATTTCGCCAGTAAAAATGCCGATGAGGTTTTTTGGTGGTTTTGGAATGGACTCAGAAACGATCGGCCTCATTTACGCAATACAAGGGGCTGTTGGCATCACGCTGCAGTTTCTATTCTTCCCGCCAATCGCCCACTACTTCGGTGTCCTGTCCTGCTTTCGTTTCAGTGCTGCACTACTCCCTTTGACTTACTTCATGGTACCCCTCACGGCTTTGTATGCCGATCGCACCCTTGGTTATGCGGGACTTTTCTCAATGATGTTCATGAAATTGGTGGCCAACACCCTCTACTTCCCGTGTTGCACCATACTGCTAACAAATTCCGCTTCTAGTGTTGAGGTCCTTGGGACTATGAATGGTCTGGCCACCAGTGTCTCAGGTATTGGTCGCGCTTTAGGACCAGCGTGCATCGGCTGGATATTTAGTCTAGGAGCTAAAATTGATTACATGGTTCTTCCTTGGTGGTCATTGTCACTCCTTGCACTGATTAGTTGTTGGACATGTTGGAAAGTCAAAGAAAGAACGAATATGTAGCTGATGGCGGTCGAGGTCCTGCTCCATGGAACTTCCCGCTGAAGTTCAGGAAAGGGGCCGCGTCACTTAATCGATGAGGGCAATTAGGTGATTTTCGTGAATGCATTTCCAATCAATATACTGCGTTATCGTTGATCCTACTACAGCAGATAGTATTATCATATGAAAACCAGCCAGGGAGCTTGTCTTATCTGACAAACAAGATCGTGCTTTGATCGCGTAACGGCGTCCCGTGTGTAGCTTGTTGAATTAGCTGCTTATCATCACATCCCGAGCACCCACCGTGACAGACGTCCAGTGTCGCATGTGCGCTCACGGAACAACGGCCAGATCGCCGTAGTCGCTTTGTGGGCCGAGGTTTATTCTCTACACTGCAATGATATACCAGTCTAGCAGGCTGAGATTTCAGAAGATTCTTCATTTGTCACGTTAATATTCGTAGTATCATGGCATGGCATCCTAGGTATGAGTCCCGGTGAAGCTCAATCTCTCAGGAGCTTCGTATTAAGGAGTTTAGAGAAGAAGGTCCAGGTGGATAAAGTTTGCCGCTACATTCTTGGCTGTCAGACCAGCAGGTTAGTGCACGGCGCAGGATGCTTGATTGATAGTCAAGGCACTTGTGCTGGAACAAGGGACGGTTCAAGCCGAGCACTGCGACTTTAGCAGTCCATGAGCATATCATGATTCAGCGATTGGTGAAGTTGCGATCGCAGGTGCAAGGGGGCTAGAGGGTATGCGAACGACCGAAACCTTCCGAAAACGTAATGCTCCCCCTGGCGCGATGCATGCATGCCTAGGAAACCCACATTCGCCTCTGGCAAAGCCACTCCTTTGCACCCAATTGACTGAGAAGGAGGTATACGCTTATCAAGTTGAGCTGCCCTGTGTCCTCCTCTAAGTTCAGCATCATGAGCTAGGAGCAACATGGCAGACAGCAATTTGCGTGCTAATACTCCGCTTCGACTGGAGTGAAGAAGGTAATAGTGTCAGCATAGGAGACCGCAAATTGCTATAAGTATGCGAAGCACGTCCGCAATATATTGCAAGTGTTCATATCATCTTTTCTAAGCTCGACAATAAAGTCGCCATCTTCAATCCAATTGCATTTACATTCGTTTCAGGAATTTCGCAATGTTGTTCCAGTTCCAGCATATTGTTTCTGCGTTGGCGTTGACCGCGACGCTCGCCAATGCTGCGGTTGTACCGAGGAGCAAGAGCTCCTTCACCGTTCACCAAGTCGCGGTCCCAAAGAACTCCTCGAATGCTTTTAACCACTACGCGACTGCTCTCAGGAAGCATAGGGGTCGTCTGCCGGAGGCTCTTGCCGTTTCCTTTAAAAAGACCCCAACCGGCAGTGGGGAGGGAACAGCACAGGCGACACCTATTGGCCAGGATATGTCATACTTGCTTCCTGTGACCGTTGGAAAAAGCACCTTGAACTTGGATCTCGACACTGGCTCCTCCGACCTGTAAGAAGATCTGCTTCCACATCCGCTTTCCAGCACTGGATGGCTAAATTTCATCAGTTGGGTTTTCTCGTCTGAGACCCCCAAAAACCAGCGCGGTGATCATGATATCTACCAGCCGTCCAGCACTGGCAAGAAGATTCCTAATTCATCTTGGAGCATCAGTTATCTTGACGGAAGTGGTGCCTCCGGTGCCGTTTATATCGACAAAGTTTCCATTGGCAATGTCAGCTTTGATAAGCAAGGTGTCGAAGCTGCCCTCAGTGCCTCAGAAAGTTTCACCAAGGACTCTGACAATGATGGCCTCATCGGAATGGCATTCTCATCCATCAATAGTGGTACGTAGCACTGACTGCCTGACTGCGTTGGTGGCCCATTGAGGAAGGTTAAGTGACCCATATATGACTCTAGCCCGACCTCGTCAAAACACATTCTTCGAAAACATTGCGAACAACCTTGATGAGCCCCTTTTCACCGCTTCCCTGAAGCACAACGCTCCTGGCAGCTATGACTTCGGCTTCATCGACAAGACCAAGTATACCGGCGAGCTTACTTACACCGATGTCGACTCAAGCGACGGTTTTTGGAACATCACCGTTGATAGTTATTCCGTCGGTAACCAGACTGGCGAAGGTTTCACCGCGGTCATTGATACCGGCACAACTCTCGTCCTGATTGATGAGGAGGTAGTCAATACCTACTACCGGCAAGTTAAGGGAGCCAGATTCGATTACTGGGGTGGCTTGTACGCATTTGACTGTAATTCAGAATTGCCTGACTTCACCCTCAAGATTAACAGCAAAGAGGCCAAAATTCCCGGAAAGCTTATCAAGTGGGCTGAGCAGGAAGGCGAGTGTGTTGGCGGCATCCAGTCCAGCAATGGTGGTGACAATATTTTGGGTGATATCTTCTTGAAGTCCCAATATGCCGTCTTTGAGAATAAGAACGGCTCTCCGAGATTTGGCTTTGCACCCCAGGCGTAGATCGCCGTAGGGAGTCAGGGCCACAATTAGCATAACTCTCATGTTCTTGACCTTTGCAGATATAAATATACTGGAGCCTTTATTCTGTTCGACGGCACATAGCCCTGCCAGTGACCCATAACGCCCCTGACGGAGCAGTCAATTCCCCATTCGAATGATGCATAAAACTTACGTGAATAATCCCTGTGTCACTAACAGTGTTGCTGCATTATATCTTATAAGCCCGCCAGCCCTGTTTCTTTCTGGAAGCAGGAGAAAGAAGTCCGTGCGTCTCCTGTAATGTTGAGAGGCAAAGTCAACCACAGGCCGGTGCTGTCAGTGAGCCTACCTGGTCGGCCATGCTAAGCCATATAGCATGTCGCCTACTTTGTAGTACGTATGAGTCCGCACATACGATCTTGGGCGATGAGAAATGTGAGTGACTATGTGCGTTCCCAGGGATGAATTCGAAAGGGGGCATAAGGAAGTTTTGGGCGGAAGTCCGAATCGCTTTGCCAAAAAAAAAACACTCCATCAATAGACACGAGGATATGCTCCGCATAAGAGGGCCGACTTTATCTTGTTCGCGCAGTTTCCCTCCAAATTCGTCGCCCCCAGAGAAACAAGTCCCAGTATTTCAAACGGCGATATTGTAGTAGTCTGTGATGGTGTATCTATCCCTTGCTATGCTCCGATGGCCATTTCAGGTTGATTTCATCCGGAGCTGGTGAGGTTCCTGGACACGAAGTGTGTCCTTTGCGATATAAATTGACACCATGAGCTACCTGAACCCGGGTCTCCTCATGACCAACAATCACACTCTCTCAAAGGAAGAAGTTGGCCAGTGCTCGATACATAGACTTGACTTGCGGTGGCGAGAATGAACATGGATTCGAACGGAAAATCCAGGGCCATCAACAAGTTCGTGCAGCAAAGCGCTCCAAACCAGGCGAATCCGCAGCTTAGGTATCGGAGACCAACCCGACATGAGATCATCTCGACAATGAGGATGTATCCTGAGCTGTCTTACGAGGAACTCGATGCTCTATTCTACCTTTTCGGCATCGGTGGTAGGAGAAAAGGACAACCTCTTTATGTAAAAGTGATGACGATCAGTTGCTGATGAGCTACCGCGATATACCAGGTCCGGAAGGGATTGTTTTTGATTCTGATGAGAAAGGCGCCACAAGTTACGCGTACTCTTCTTTGATCCCAGAATTCCATAATGATCGACAACAAACCCCCAAACCGAAACTTTCCAAGCTTTGACGGGTACCGGCATAGGTGCCTTGTTCATCCTGTGATGTTGGGTGACTATGGGTGTCTTCTCCATAAGCTGCTGTCTCCAGCCAGTGCATTGCTCTCCAGAAGCATCCCAGAAGGCGGACCGGGAGATGAAACAGAACCCTGGTCTGTGAAGGAAACTGTTGCGTTGAAGTGAAATGAGGTGTCCGGGTAATTCCATATTCTCCATGTGTTCATGATAGCATAATCAGCTTGAACGAGATGATGCAATTCATAGCAAATTTCACATGTTCATAGATAGAACAAGGCAAGTGCGAACTAGAGCACCGTCTCTTGAATTTTTACATTTGCAGTAGTTAATTGATGGCCGCGAGGCGGAGATTCAATTTATCTCACATACCAGTCAATAATTACCTGATTAGCTTCGTAGCCTTACGGATTTTGCCTCTGATAATATGTTCCCATCTCTGTGGTAAGTTAGTCTTTTGATCAGTCAATATTCTATCGAAATACCATAGACTTGCCTTCGCATTGTGCCAGTCTCTTGCCTCAATACTTTCAGCGAGACCAGGGAATACTGCGCCAGAATAACCAGTCCATAACCCAGGTGCAAAGATGACATGCTTGAACCAATCACGCCCATCAAGACCTTCCTCGTGGAGGAAGCTTCTCTCAAGGTATTGGAGTTTCTTGTTAAGGGCGTGAACCTGGATAAATGTCTTAATGCGCCTCCAGCGCTGCCACCATGGCAGATCCTCCTGTAATTCATTGTTGATGGCAGCCACGCGTTTATCAAACTTGACTGCCGCCTTACGGAACTTCTCAACGGCCTTGTAAAGATGTTTGAATGAGAAGTGCCTGTGTGTATGAGCCCAGGCATCGGACTGTTGCACAGAGTCAACGTACTTCTTCAAGCCCTTCGCGTAATCCACAGTACTAAAACCGATGATTGCATTCTCGGAGAGGTAGGCAGTGGTCAAAGCCAAAACCTTTGCGCAAGCTGTGTGGTATGACCAAGTGGGATCGCCAAATTTGTCAACCCATGCAAAGCTATCATAGTTAGAGTGATAGTGATAGACTGGGTCGTTTGGACCTCTGTCGAATCCAATGTCCATACTAGGGACACCGGCATAGTCCTGAAAAGCAGTGAAATCGCTTCCGCTGCCCATGGTAGTAATCTTACCGCCCCAAACATCACGAACAGTCTGACCCTCGACAGTCTGGTTAGGAGACAGCACCTGACTAGTGGCGTAATAGATGGCCTTGTTGAGGAGCGGGCTAGCACTGGCGTGGAAATCTTTACCGGAGGCTGATATGTCGACGTTCAAGTAGGCGACATTCGCTCTCTGCAACCAGGCAAGTTTGTCTTCAACCCACTCAGTAGAGCCGAGCAGACCGTACTCTTCACCGTCCCAGCTTGCAAAGACGATAG
>JAGYHZ010000456.1:0-10382 GCA_024244195.1 Ascosphaera aggregata | reverse complement strand
TTGATTGCCCATTGCTGAGAGTTTGGACACATTGATTCCCTCGTCAGCGACGCCGGCCATTAAGGCGCTAAGGAGGGAATATTGGTAGAGACCATTCGGTGGTGTGACAATCTTCTCCCGTGAGAAGTCTCCAGATGAGACTTTTGGGATGTCTTCGTCCTGGTGAGTGGTACTAGACATTGTAAAGGTCGATGCTGGGTATTTTCACTCTTCGCAAGCAATATGTGGCTCTAACAATGTCGTCTCAACGGGTGTTAGGCATGACTTGGATTGCCAGATCTTATCCAAGATTCCGGATATTCGGTTATTGGGTTATATCACAGCGCATCCACACTGTCACAATTGATACGTATCCATTATGAAGTCATCATCAAAGTTAATTCACGGGCTAGGCCCACCATTGATAACGCTGTGATTAATTTACAGGGACTGGAAGATGAAAGCATTGAGAGGCGATTGCTAAACGTGAGGACTATCTTCATCATTAGAGGTGGTCGCTAGCTATTAGGCTCGGCTACCTATTTGATACATAAACAAATAGCGATGGTATAACTAAATCATGGGAAAGAGGTAGTGGGAATCGTATGCTCGATGAAACCTTCGAGCGATCATCTTACTTCTTCACGACCTTAGATTCGCCAACATTGAAGATGGCGGTTGTCTTGATATCATCAGAACTGCGACCGACCTGCACCTCAAAGTCACCGGCTTCGACAACATACTCGTTCTTCATGCCCCATAAAGCCAAGTCAATCACCTTGATGGGTATCGTGACCTCCTTGGTCTCGCCGTTCTTAATGAAGACCTTCTCAAATCCACGAAGTTCCTTGACAGGAATATCAACGGTCGCAATCAGATCCTTGACGTACACCTGAACGACTTCCTGTCCATCATAAGGGCCCTTGTTGGTAACCTTGACAGTAGCATTGACAAACTCGTCCTCTCCAACGGTAATGTTCTTCTTGCTGAGGGTGACGTTGCTATACTCAAAGTTGGAGTAGGAAAGACCGTAGCCGAACTCATACCAGGGATTGGCATCGCCGAAAACGTAGGAACGGCCAAAGTCCATGGTACCGTTGGGATAGATGTGGCCAATCTTGTTAAGCTGGCGAGCAGAGTTGAGACGGTTGTAGTAAACGGGCAAATCACCGACGAAGTGAGGGAAGGAGATGGTCAAGCGACCAGAAGGGTTGTGAGCACCGAAGATAACATCAGCAAGGGCATTGCCACCTTCTTCGCCAGGGTAGAAGTGCTGCACAAGAGCATCAACCTCATCAGACAACCACGGCTCAGAGATAGGCTTGCCAGAAGAGAAGACGACGACGGTGCGAACACCGGTCTTCTTGATTTCCTTGATCAAATCGGCCTGGGGTCCGACGAGACGGAGGTCATTGACATCAGCACCCTCACCGGTCGTGACGTTAGCACCGGCCCATAGAAGATTCTGGTCAGCAGACCAAGTACCAACGACGACAATGGCGACGTCGGACTTCTTAGCGACGTCGACAGCCTCCTGGAACTTGGAGCGGTCGTTAGACCAGGCCTCGCAGCCAAGAGCGTATGAAACCTCAGCCTTGTCACCAACAGCCTTCTTAATACCTTCAAGAGGGTTGACACCACGGACGATGGTGTTGGGAACCACGTAATCACCATAGTTCATGTGTCCAGCGAAGGGACCAATGACGGCAATCTTACCCTGCTTCTTGAGGGGAAGAGTCTTGTTGTGGTTCTCAAGAAGGACAATGGACTCAGCATCAAGCTGTCGAGCAACATCAACAGCTTCCTTGGTGTGAATATACTCATGGAACTGATCATGGGGAACACCGATGAAGGGCTCCTCAAAGAGACCAGCTTCGAACTTAGCGTGAAGGATGTGACGAACAGCACGGTCGAGATCCTCTGTCTTGAGCTCGCCCTTCTTGACCAACTCAGGGATTACCTCGAAGGAGTAGTGACCACCACCCATCTCCACATCGTTACCATTCTCGAGCATGAGCTTGGTAGTCGTCTCGCGATCGAAGGGGTCAGCAGAACACATATGGAAGATCTCGCATGGGCGATCGGAGGCACCGCCGTCAGAGATGACGTAGTTCTCGAATCCCCATTCCTCGCGCAAGATGTCAATAAGGGTGTGGGGGTTGGAAATGGCGGGAACACCGTCGTAAGAGTTGTACGAGGACATGACAGAGTGAGCTTTGCCTTCCATGATTGGTTTTTTGAATGCAGGGAGCCACTTCATGCGAAGCTCTCTTTCACCACCAGCGTGTGGAGCAAGGTTAAGCCCCTGCTGGCCGGAACCGTAAGCAATAAAGTGCTTGACAGTAGCGGAAACCTTCTCGGCCTGGACACCAAGGACATAATGATAACCCAACTCTGCAGCGAGATAGGAGTCCTCTCCAAGAGCCTCTTCAATACGACCGTATCTGGGATCAAGAGTCAAATCAATGACAGGGGCGAAGAGCTGATTGGTGCCGACTGCACGGGCCTCGCGGCCAATGACGTGCGCCATCTTTTCAACGAGATCACGATTCCAGGAGGATGAATAGCCGATGGCAGAATTGAAGACGGTGCCGTTAATAAGTTCGAAGCCATGAATACCCTCTGACTGCATGAAGGCGGGGATAGCAACTGTTGTATTCTCTAGAAGATAATCTTGACCGCGCTTGGTCATGTCGGAAATAACATCCCAAGGGACGAATCGTCCGGCTAAGAACAGCTCCAGTCAATATCTGATTCAATTATATCAAGATCCAGGATAGGGGGACTTACTGAAGACGGAACCAGCTCTAGTTCTCATGTTCTCAACGAGACCAGTGTAGTTGAATGCGTTAGTGGTCTCATTTAACCAATTTGCGATGTCACCCTGAATCAATTGGGCCATCTTGTCCTCAACGGTCATCCGCTGAAGAAGATCCTCAACGCGATCATTGATAGGTTGTTTGGGGTCCTTGTATTTTGGAGGACAACTCGTGGGAGCTGCACTCGATAGAGCAACTGCAGCTGCCAGAATGGCGCTGAACTTGCATAATGAAAAAGCCATGTTTGAATCAACCGGTAGTTGCTAATCCTTGTGGAAGGAAGAGAAGCATGGTGCTGATCGAGATGGGAATCAGCGACACTTATATATCCAGCAACCGTTGGCATGACGCAAGTGTCACATGATGTGCGCGCAGCGCCCCTTTGCGAGGCACTGCAATGGTAGCTTCGATTAATAACAGCACATCCATACCGTTCAATTTGGCTTTCTCTTAGGCGAACGCACTTAGATTCCTTCGAAGAACGCTGAATAAGGCGGGGCATGATCCACGTACTTCCCGACCATGGCGACAGCAATCCTCACAGCAGCACGCATAATGCCGCCTGTGAAGGAGCTCATGTAGGTTTCGGCGCATGCCAGAATTAGTCAAGCCGCGCGATTCTCCGCAGCAGCGAAGTTCCGGTGGTTCAGAGAAGGGACCAGAAAGTAGCGTGATAAGTAGACTTTGCTCTTCTGCGGGCAAACACTGCACAATGTGAGACCTGAAGAATTGCTATCCCTTACAGAATTCCGCAGGGTACCTGAAGAATTTTGTTATTTCCGCAGTAGTTATCCGCATGGCGCCTTTCTGGATAGCTTGCAGAAAGATGCAGGACCGTCGGGTAAAACTTAGTGCCCCAGTTTGAAAACATACTTTGGGGGATTAGTTCCGAGTTGCTCCTCCTCAAGGCGAAGCGACTTGATGCCAGACCCTCAATCGATGTTCTCTCTGAGCAGGTGTGCAAGACATGTAGGATGCCCATGTTGACGCAGACATCACTTGGACTGAGGCCATTAGCTGCTCAAACATCAATGTGACTTGGGACTTCAACTTGAGCGAACGGGCCGAAAGGCTTTCCCGCATCAGAGCAGCAGACGCTCATTCTTCTTGTCAACCCACCACGTGGACAGCACCCGCAGGGCTTGATCTGCCTTTCTTTTAGTCTTTAATCATCGACGGAAACCCCGAACCAGTGTTTCCCCATACCTCGTTTGCACAAATGTGGCAGGCACTGGTCAAGGTGTCCATAAGAGAAGAACGACGTGTCAAGGGTGGGTTTTTTTGATTTGTGATTGCCACAACCATGTAATGACGGCGGAAGCCTATTGAATCCACTCAACGCTTTCCATGCTTCTTAAGCAGTGTCGTCCCAATTACTCAACTAAGGTTGGTCTGATGTCTTTGTGGAGTCATCATTTCATTTTCACCACAGCGATTAATCCTGTCAGCCAGTTGGATGTCTTGGGGTTACCGGTCCAGAGAAGCTTGTAACCAGACGTCCATCTTATTCCTCCACGCGGAATACTCGCAAAGTAATTTCATTTCGTAATCACCTTCTATAGAATCCTGGTGTGACAAGTTCAATGACAGGACAGCCCTCGCTTCTTCGTCATTCTAACCCCGAAGATTGCGCACCTCCGCAAGTCCTTCACAACTTGAACTGGTACCAAGGGGTTGAAATCCCGTGGATTGTCGGTGCTTTCCCCCGCATCCACTGGCAATGTAATGACAAGCTTCATGGCTCTGTGAAGACCACTCGCTCGCTGGATGGGAAACCCGGGGTGCGTCTGCATTGCCCGGGGCTAAGCAGCTGGGGTATGGCGGAGAACCGAGCAGGCAGACGCGCGAAAAAAAAGGTGATGTCTTTCCATCTGCACGTGCGCTCGGAAATCCCTCACGAAGGTATCCTCAGTACAAGCCTGTATCAAGATAATATTTCGCTATTCTTTGCGTCCTCGTAATCGCTGCCGAACATGAGTTCGGGATGGCAATTTGCTTTGCCTCCTTCAAAGCAAGAAACACCCCAGCGACGCGGAAAACGGTGATAAAAGATCGTCAGTCATGCAGATGATTCAAAGCCAGAGCCAAGCAAGCAGCGGCTTTGAGATTAGAACCAAAGCGATGGAAATCACACCTCCAAAAGAAGACAAGCAAAGTATGAAGAAACTAGGTTTGTGTCTAATACTATGTTCCACAGCAAAAGCAATGCGGATGAAGAACACATGAATGAGATAGGTACTATTTTTATGAGCTTTTCAGTTCTTCTGCCTTCCTGCGCGTCAGAAATCCAGAAGCGAAAGGAAGTAGTATGATCATATATGTATAATGCCGGGCGAAATGTTACATGCCATCATGGAGATTGTGATGGCAGTAATGAACAGGGTGTGATACTCCGTGAGAGGAGGGAAGGGAGGGGCGGACATGCAATATAGGTCAAATAAGGGGTGAGAACAAGTGCTGGACGACATGAGCTGACGGACAGAAATGATGCTTTAATGTTCATGCGTAGGTATGCGTGTGTGCCGCCCGTGCACGTCCGTATGTATGTGTATGTCTCTGATGTCGTATTCCTTCTTAGGTGTATGGATGGGACCAAGGAAAAAAAAAAGGGGGTAACGAGCAATAACGAGACGGACAGACAGGGAAAACCAATTACACCAAGTTATGGAAAATGGCGAGCCGCTCAATGGCAGGGCATGAAGAGGGCTGAACGAAACCCAAGAGAACACGCAAAGAAATGACATAGAATGATGCTGTAGAATGGATGCTGAAATGCAAATCAATCAATAACGTGATGACAAGAAATCAGGAAAATGCCAAAGGAAGGTGCGTGAACACCATATGGAATGTGCGTTTTGGAAGGCTGTCACGCCTATGCTTTAATACCAGCAACGCCCGTCGAATGAGATGGAAGAATGCGGTTAGAGGTCTCTTCACTTCGCCGACCGCATATGCACAGGACTGGGCGCGAGCACTTGTATCTCACTTGATGCCTCAGTGTCTTCTTCTTCATCACAAGCTCCTTCAATTCTTCTCAGTGCCGCTTCCCTCTGCTCGGGGGTAAGTTCACTAGGGTCCGAAACACCCTGGTCGGTCTTGAACTCAGGGATTTCAAGCGAATGTCCGATGGACATACCGACTCTAACCAATGTCTCCAAGGCGCCAGCCGAATTGCGGCTCAGGTCTGAATCAAACTTCATCACTCCAGGCTCGAAGAGTAATAGAACAGTGCTACCTCCAAATTTGAAGTATCCAAGCTCTTCAGCACGAGAAACGCGTTCGCCTGCTTTGCGTGTGATCACAGTCGATCCAACCATCATCGCACCGACACAGATGAACATAACGCGACCAAATTCTTCGGTGTCGATGGGAACGATGACCCGAACATTCTCGCCGTAAACATCAAGAGCGGAGCGGATAGCCATTGGATTGACGGTGTAGTACTCTCCCTCAATAGTAATAGGTTGACCCATAATTCCGTCGACGGGAACATGGAAGCGGTGATAATCTTGAGGAGCGAGACGGAAAACACCCAAGGAACCGCCATTGATGTATCGGGATACGTCTTGGGGATAGGCGTGACCTAGTAGTCTCTCGATTGAGAACTCTCGCCCCTTTACCCAAACCTGCGTCGCCTCGTGAATGCTATCAAACACAACAGTCCGACAATCAGCTGGCGAGACGATGATCCTTGGCTCATCCAGAGCGCAGCATGGCCTACTACCAGGCTTCAATGCACGATAGAAGAACTCGTTGAATGTCTTGAATCTGTCCAGCGGCAGCAAGACTTCCTCCATCTTCAAATGATGGAACCGTATAAACCCTTCAATTTGTCTAGCGGAAACAGGATCATCATACTTCTTGCCTTGTTTAACAGAGAGTGATTTTAACATCTTCCTGATGCGATACTTCTCCATCTCCTTACTCTTCAGGCCCTTGTACAACAATCGGATGCCAAGGCGAACATAGACACTCATCTTCTCCTCAGTGATCTGGCCCGTTATTCGATCTTGAACGAGGATATTCGCAGAATTGGCACCGAGCGCATATCCACCATATCCGATCTTGGTGATCACCTTGGAGTACCACTTCCGCTGCGCCTGGCTGCTGGTGACAAAGCCGCCCATGACAAGGTTATTGACTGAGCGCCAATCTTGCGAAGCACAAGTTGCGAGATGGGTGATGATATCTGCATCAGAGCGCTTACTCAATCGGGGCCGGTGGCAGAGAGGACACTCCCTGATCTCAACAACATGCTCCTCAACCTCTTCAACACTCTCATCGAGGAGAGACGCACCCTGAGCACTGGGATGCTTCTTCTCATCTTCTAGATCGGCCAGGTCGTCGGGATGGAAGCTAGCAAGGACAGAAGGAACTGAAGAAACAACGCTCCTTTCGTCATCGGCTATCTCAGGAGCAAGGCCTGCTTGCGGCCCACCACCGGGAGGAAAGTTCTCTTGTCTTTCACTCGAAATAGGTCCAGCGGTAGGTTGGGATGCCCCTGCAGTCGCTGCTGTAGCATGGAGATTATGCGATCCCTGCAGTTCGCTTACAGACTTAGAGCGCTCCCTGTCCCTTCTTGAGGAGAGGGTCGTCGACAACGACCTGAGTCTGGAGCGAACGGAAGCTGTGGAACTTGAAGAAGAAACCGACTTCGACTTCGATAAGACAACCTGCGGCACTATATGTTCAGGTGGGAGAGCTGGAGAGCCAGAGCTATACGCACTGGAAGGAGACGCAGTTGACTCTGCATCGCACACCGATGACGATCCCGTCTTTGGTCGCGACAAGCTACTCGTACTCGTCGTCCTGTGAGGAAGCTCGGATGCTGGGTGCTGCAGTTGTGGAGATTGCTGAGCAATCAGATCCCTCTGTGAAGCAGACACGTTGCCCGTTAATCTATTCCTCAGCCTATTCCTTCTCCCGGCTTTCTTCGCCTTGACAGCCTTCTCCTTTTTGGCCTGTAGCGTGACTGTCTTTTTCTGAAGCGCCTGCAGCGTATCTTCTAAACACATCACCGCCTGGTCAAAAGTCAAATCCAAGGTGCCTGAATCTCTCATATTGACCTCCTTGAAGCGTTCGAAAAAGCCATCAATCGTGCTCTCCTTCAAGGTGGAGCCAAGAGTATCCAGCATCGACACGAGTTCAACCTTTGAGACACGACCCTGCAGATCATCAGTGTCATACTGCTTAAGCATGACCCTCCAGAACTGCTGCCGCAGTGCGCGGTAAGGCATGTACTTCGCCTTTATGACAAGCTCAGGAAAGTGCTTATCCTCCCATCTCTCCTTATTCGCCAATTCAAGAGGTATGACGTATGTCTTGAGATCATCGTCAATGTTCAGAGTCTGGGATTGAGCCGACTGACTATAGTGATGGGATAGGGATGAGGCGGTAGACTTGACACCTGCGGCTGCGCCACTTGCGGTGGCGCTGGTTGGGTACGCGAACGTGAAAGTCGAAGACGAGGATGATGCGCCCGTAGTACTGTCTGCACCGCCATCCGGCACATGTACCGAAGCTTCAGAATCGGGTGGGGGAGGGGACAAAGATACCTCGGGAGGGGACTCCGTTGCACTCTGGTTCGTGTTCACATTGCGACACTGATCCAATCCGACACTGGTCGCCCCCGTATTGCTCGTTACCGGTTCCGCTTCGGCCCCAGTTGTACCCGCAAATGGTGTAGGTGCGTTATGTTGAGAGACAATGGACGCTGACATTGAATCTGGGATTTCCATGACTTCGCCTTGAGGTACGGGAGTCAGCAGACCCTGCGAGGTCGTGGGCGATGAGGATGTACGTGGCCTGTGCGTTGCTGGTGGAGGTGATGGGGAGGTGGAGTTCGAACTTCTTGATCCACGGCGACCGTATTGTGCTTGCTGTGCCTGCCCCTGCCCAGAATTCTGTCCCTGTTCTTGTGCCTCATTCCAATAGCGCTCATCGGGCGGATCGTCCAGACCTCCTGGCGTACCTATTTGGAAAACAGGCGCTGAGCTTCCCGAAATAGGTGTGGTGACAGTGTTAGGCGACGAAGACGCGGTTGTACCCATACGTTGCTTTCGAAAGGAGAAACTGCGGCGCCGTCTCACCGAATTATCTTGTCCCTGCAGGTACCCTGACTGCTGTTGTTGCTGTTGACCTTGCTTGTTCTGCAGACTCGTACTGCTTGTCGATCGACTCAATGTGAAGCGGAACCTGTTCCTGGCGGGACTTGAAGGTGGTGCAGAGTTCGCACCAGTGAACGAGACCGGGGTGTTAGTCCCGCTCCTTTCATTACTCTCACTCATCGCCACGTTTAGTCCGCTCTGACTAGGGCTCAGACTCTCGGTGGCTCGTCGCGCTGCGGAGGCAGAGCCGGACATGTCATATAATCCCGTCTCTCTATCCGCAACGGGCGAAACGAGCACTAGGTTCTGTACTGGGAACTCTGCTTTGGCAACAAAATCATTGCCGGATAATTTATCCCAATCCATCACGGTGAAGTTGATAGTGAAGCCTTGTTCATATTTCATTACCTGAAACACCATCTTCTCTTCCCAGACAGGATTGAGATTATGCCTGATGACTCTTGTGCGTAATGTTTTTCTTCCCAGACTGATCACCACGAAGGGGTCCATATCAAAAGAAGTATGGGTGACATTCTTCTCGGGGGGCAGGTCCGTCGCGCGAATGATTTCCATGAAGACGATACCGGAGACACCATCGCGAGCGCCGGAAAACTCGTAGGCTCGTTTCGCGATGGATCGTCGTTTTAGTGAGGCGAGACGGAGACGGCGACGTCGCTTCTCTGGAGAGTCGAGCGCAACTTCAGGATGGGTGCCTGGCCGACCGGGAACCGTTGACGAGGGGATATCCTTGGGGTGTTTGCCTGTTAATTCATGAGTGAGCGATGCAGCCTGCTGTGGGAGAAGCGGCGCATGCGAGTCCTTCCCAGAAAGGTCCAAGGATTGAGAGGCAACGGATGGAGCGGATGTAGCCGCGTCTTCATCTAGCTCCTCCTCGTCTTCGATCGATTCTGGAACTTCGTCTTCGTACTCCATGTCATCGAAATCTACCTCCGCGGGATCTAAGTCGCCATCGTCGGCATCGCCAAGGCTATCTGGGGTCTCTTCGGCGGTGGTCCCTAAGACGTATTCTCTGAACCTTGCGCTAATCTCCTCTTTCTCCCTCATTGTGACTGTTCCCTTGCCAACCTCCTCAGCCTTCTTCCTCGTAGGATCCCATAACTCAAAGGCCAGACAAATCTCCCCACTGACCTCATGCAACCCGGCACCGGTAGTGACTTTGCTAGCGCCTCTCCTCTTGCGTCGGCTAAGTAATTCAAACCACCTGGCTTCGGCCCTAGTCTCACCAGGTTCGAAAATCTCTTCCAACGCAATGTCGAATTCGCCCATGTAATCCTTGCCGACACGGTCCTTGTCCCAGCAGATACATTCTAATAGAGGCACGCTACCGGGAAGGATGGGGAAGTCGAAGGAGGTGTTCCAGATAGGATTGAGGGTTTTCGATATTATTGGGGTTGATTGTCGAGCATCACCGAGTGTGATTACGAGGTACTACTCAAATGCGGGTTTGAAATGTCAG
>JAGYHZ010000455.1:0-10399 GCA_024244195.1 Ascosphaera aggregata | reverse complement strand
AATTGCGTGATTTTCGTCCACTAGGCTCCTTTAAGGCGTACATTCAAACGGATGAGCTTTGGTCACTTTGGACGGTACAAGCATTGCGATTCGAACTTCTGCTTAGCTTCATTTCTAAGTAGGACCCATTGTCAGGCTAAAATATTTGTTGATTTAATCCATCTATCTTGACCGCGCTTGATCTTGAGTGCGCAAGTGTATAAGAGCTCGGTTGCGGTCGTTCGAGCGTGTTCGACGTGTCTACGTCGTTTCCCAGTAGGGAAATACCATCTTGCTGTTTCTAAGTTGTGGTTGAGGAGAACTAGATAGTTGCTGGTGGTGAGAAATTAATTGCTCAATTGATTGCTCGTGTCTGGCGTGAAGCTTTATCTCGTTCGTCAAGGAGCGCTGCTGCTCCTCATTCTTAATCAATCGTTTTCATCTGCAGCGACTGATAGTCCCTTTATTTTAAGAACCTTCCCGTTCAGGACGTCCCTCGAAGTCCAGCTTAGACGGGCGGTAGCCTCCCTGAATCAATGCATCTTTGATTCCATCGGGATGATGCATTCGTTGTTTCATTCTATCTGCGGAATATAGCATCGCACCGCGGTGGTATAGAGAGCTTCAAGCTCAATCGTCAAGATATTACCCATGCATATATGCAGGGGTAGTCCTGAAGATTAGATTTCGTCATTGTACCGTCGGTAAGCTACTGCTTGTAAGTTGTTGCGACGTCGTAGGTTGGACTGTCGGATTCGTCAGGTCGGTGTCTAGGCGGCGCTAAGTCCTTTCCCGGCGGCGACCTGAAGCACGTGCGCCAGATGTGATCCAACCGGATGAGGCGATGCTTAATAAGTTGTTCATGTAAGCGAAATATTGATCGGATTCCAGGATGATCGTCTCAATGATTCTCTAGGCTGATCTCCGACATCTATTTAGACAAGCAATATTCATGCTTGAGGAAGACAGGTCGCCATGGTAATGAAACAAAGGGACAGAAGAATGTCGAGTTACTGAAGAATGCTGTTTCGGCCTGACAGGCTCTTAGAAAAAGGATTGTTTTTCATGCGTACGTTTTCGAGGCCAACTGGTCTGGCGGCAGTCTCTGGTCATCAATAGGCACTATCAACGCCTTTTAGTCTTCCCATAGCCGGCATCGACTTAATTGAAGGAGCGGGGGCTGGGAAGGACGCGGTGATGGTGATGAGACAGATAAGCAAGACAAGCAAGCTTTGATGAGCCGTTCGATGAGATTGAAGACCAGGTCGAATGATTCATTGCTCCAGAGCTGCCTGAGATCAGATCTGAAGCCGACATGTTGATACACTGTGACCAGTGTTGGAGAGAGAATGTCAATCGGGACAAAAAAAGGATGGCAACCGAGAAAGGATTGTATTCCTTATCATAGTGATCTTATGATAGACCGAGATTTGTGTGTGTGCTGGAAAGATGTAATACAGTCCGTCCGAGCCGTAGACGAGATGTGACGATATGGGGCAGGCGACAGGGTTATCAATCATGATTAAATGAATGAACTGTCTTGCTTCTGCGCAGCAATAGTCTCTGCTGCTCAAAGTGTATCAGTGCTTTCAGGATCTTGAGTACCAATTGATCACCACGTTGGCGACTATGATGAATCGGTCCTTTGACAGCCCTACTTCGTTGATCACCCCAGGTAGAAAGTCATATGTCCTCTGGTGTTTTCGACAGTTTCGGCAACTGGCTTTTCCTCCACCAATTCCATTCACTCAGGGATACTGAAATGACCTCGAGACTCCAACTCGTGCCCCGGCTTCACCTCTCTACCAAACGGATAGTTGAACTTCAACAAGCCATTCAGTTCCTCAATCCATCCCTCCCCTGCTCTTCTTCTCTTGGTCCCTTTCATGATGCATGGAATGCCGCCATTTAAGATGCCGCCGCGTGTTAGCCTTATGTCTTCTCCTGATACTTGGACTGACATTCCCACGCTCAATCCTCGCGCCATGGTCACACCATCTATACTGACGGGTATCTCTTTCCCGCGGTTCTTCTCACTCAAACGCATCGTGATTCCGCTGCTTTGTCTGCTTTCCCTTCCCTCCCCTACCGAAGATGTCGTAAGAGGTAAAACAAGTGGTCTGAAGGACAGGCTTCGGGCGCATATGGGTGTCAATAGCAGCGCCGGAACCAATGGATGGACGATACTACCGCCCGCGCTCAAGCTATAAGCTGTGCTTCCAGTTGGTGTTGCAGCAATCATACCATCAGCGACCGCCTCCGTGAGAAATCGAGAACCAATCGAAACTTCGAGGATAGCGAGGTGAGGTTGATTGCCCCGATGTAGGACAACTTCATTCATAGCATGAACAACGCCGGCGTCTTGGTCTCCATCACATGTCTGTTTCTCAATCTCTGCTTGCAAGGACGTCGATGTTCGCATGCCATCTCGGAGAATAAATTGCTGTCTTCCGTCTTTATCAAATACCTTAATTCGTAATCTCCTTCGTACGAGCACCTGGATGCCTTCATCCTCTGATGCAACCGTATCATTGCTTCCCAACATGGCGCCGTTCAAAGCCTTCCGGTAGTTCTTGAACTCCCACTCACCCAAGAAGCCCAGTGTTCCCATTCCGAATGATAGAAATGGCGGCACACGACGAGTTTCTGCAAAGAAACTCGATGCCCTGAGAACTGTACCATCTCCTCCTAGCGTCACTACCAGGTCAATCTTCTTTGGGAGCATAGACAAGGCTTCGTCTGAGAATGGCTGATCTTGACAATGGCTAATAGCCCCGCGCGCATCGCTTTCTGTGGCAATTGCTTTCTCAAGATTCGTGTATACCTCGAACGGCAATTGCTCACATACTTCCTGTGCCGTCTCCGGCTCCAACACGATATTCGTGTCCGCATAAGCCTTTTTTATATGTTGCACCACCTCAATCAGAGCAGCGGTCACCTTCGGGGCGCAATGCTTGTGCATCACGAAAATATTGCGAGGTCGCTGCCCTTCTTGACCTGTTGACTTCCAACTCAAAGACAGGAGATCCGTGTCTGTATCTGTTTCACTATCTCGAGACAATAGTGACTTATCTGAAGTGTCAGCGCTACTTTTCTTATTTGCATGAATGAGTATCAGCTCAAAAGCATTAGTGGGTTGATAGAAATAACGCACACCTTCATATCTAGCCGTTATTGCATCAGGTAGCTGGCGCATGTCCTCAATGCGCCGATGGTATGCGCTCACACAAAAGCCACGCCTCGTTCCATGAGCGGCTCGACCGCACCGAGATGTAAACTTGAGGCGCAAACCAAGCGTAGGTATCGCCTTTATGCTCCTCAAGATCAATGCCATCTTGGAACTTGTATTTTCTATTTACCTTCTTGCACTAAAGCTGCTTTTTTTTGATAACGCTTTGTTGAGACGTCAAACCTATCCCTAAGTCTGTTCTCCGGTAATCACCTATGACCAATTCTTTGCGCTCCACGTGAGAGGACGTCAGAGTCGACTATTACTCTTCGATGAAGAGAGAAGATCACCATCTTGGCACAGAGGTGTCAGAGTTCGCATAGACAACTACTTACACCTTCATCGAGCAGCCAGTATCTAATCAGTCCTGATAATTATCATGCCGCCACCACCTTCCCTGACACCCTCTGCTGCGCAACAGGAAGCAGCTCTGCAGCATCAGAAGCTCCTGGAATCTCTTGATCTAACCCGTCAATCTCGACCCTTTCGCAATCCAAACTGGAAGCCCAACTCCCGAAGAAACAAGAATCTGAAACAAATACTTTCAGAAGGGAATCGCAAGGATGCAGCAGCAGCAGCAGCAAGAGCTCAGAGGGCACAGCAGCAACAGGCACAGCAGGATGATTCCACAGGGAGTTCAACGCAACAGCGACAGCAGCAGGTCACATATACAAATATAGACTCTGCACCGAGCCTTAGGGCTATGGGACATAAATTATACTGCGATATTACCGGTCTACCTGCTCAATACACGGATCCGAAGACGAGACTAAGGTACCACGACAAAGAGATCTTCGCTGTCGTGAGGAGCTTGCCGCAAGCGAGCGCGGATGCGTATCTAGAGGCGCGGGGAGCCGGAATCGTCTTGAAGTGAGCGAGTGATGTTATGATTGCTCGTGGTGACTATGAAATGGGGACAATAACATCTACCATTTGCGCCGGCGACAGTGGCAGATTGGAGATACGGTCAGGAGAAATGATCTTTGCGTCATTTATTCATGATCAAACTGAAAAAGGTAGCAAAAGTACAGAGGTATATGGCGAATAACCAAAGACGAGATTCTACAACTATCAAATGGAATTCACGGAGCGAGTCATTAATTCACTTTCCTTCAGCTCTTTGGACAAGCACATTTCCCAATTCCATGGGCTCCCACACATCCTTCGCCTTTTTATTTTGAGCCCAGACAACGTCTCCTTTGATGTATATTAGTACTCCTCCCTTTCCACTAGCGCTCGCCGTGACACGGAATAGTGGAAGACCACTTTGCAGGTGTGCTTCACGGAGAGGAATGAATAGCAATCCCTCTTCCGAGCACCAATCCTCAACAATATCCTTGAATGTGGGTTCCGCAATTTGTACAGGACGAGCTCGAGAAGCATGTTCTTGATGATCTTTTGTCTTATCTCTGTGTTCATGCCTGAGTTTGCGTCTTTGTTCACGCGCATGGTGTTTAACGGGCATGGGAAGATCTGTTGCAGCCTTATCGCCCAGATCAAGAGCCTGGTTCATCATCTCTAATCCACGATGCCATTCATCCGCCACTTCATCGACCTCGTTAACCACTTCTGGAATTTGAGCTTTCCACCAGGAATACCATTGGCCGACCTCTTCGTAATTTGGCTCGGAGGTAAGCCACAAGTGTAGAATGGCAAACCACTTGGGAAAGAATTCGGCGACGAGCAATAGGCCGATTGTAGATGGCTTGAAGTAAGGCTGCCACTTGATGATATTGTCCAGCGCAGTTAGATCCTGTTCTTGCGGATTCACCTCAAAATGATGCGCCAGATGTCGTGCAAGCCTGGGCAGTAGATGATTCTGAAGCGCGCTGTCAAACTCGGACCCTAGAGCTTCCTTCCAGAGGTCCAGCCCCGGAACAAGTCCTCGATGCAGATCCCAACTATCAAGTACTACTCTAAACTTTCGTTTCGCGTCTGATAGAAGACCTGTCGCAGCCTTGGGGTTTGTATGTCGTTCGTCAAGGTATCGTAACCAGTCGAATAACCACCATGGAAATGCTGAATCTGTGCTGCTTTTTCTTTTGGAGCTTCGTGGCTTCCATTCCTTGATCGCCTCCATCAACTTTGGAACAACGACTTGATCCAGAATATTGGAAAGGACGAAATCCGGTATGATATCTTTCCATGCCTCCACTACTGAGATTGCTGGCGTTGGATCATGAAAATCCCACTCGTTCATGAGAATAGACCTTATCTTCGGCAGCCAGATTGTATATATCATAGATTCATATGGTGATGTTGTATGCTTCCGTCTTATTGAATCCTCTCGCTGATATTCAGGCTGTGGTACTCGAAAGATTGGTTGTAACCGCCTCAGATAATTCACCATGTAGGTTGGATCGGCAAGTGGCTCCCATTCATCCACACATTTCTTGAAAAGGGGATGTATGGCCGCAACTGCTACCTCGTAGAGGCGGTATTCTCTTGCAAGATCTGAATACACGGTTTCGATCGTTTCTAGTTTATCGGTGGTGTCTTCCCATTTTTGCGTCGTGTCGATAACGATGTCCTCGTCATCTATCTGAAGGCTCTTCACCGCAGATGCTAATTCCTGCACCTGCTCGTGCTTGGCTTTTCGCAAATCCATTTCTTCGACTGTCTGCATCTCTGCAATTTCGACGAATTTCTTGCGATCAGTCAATGCTTTCCATTCGTCTGCAAATGCCTCCAAATCATGTCGTGCCCTTTGTGCAAGTTTGTACGCTTCACTTTCATCCGCGCTGATGAAGCCGACAGGTTGCATCAATCCAGCAGTTGATGTGAGTAGTTTGTGTTCCTTTCCAGTAGCATCAACCAAGCTTTTCAGAATATTAGGGACTTCTAACCCCTGAGCATCTTCCTCAATTTCGCGAACGGTCCTAAACTTCGGCCTCGCAGGTTTCGGAATTGCTGCGCCAGGCTTACGGCCAGCAGCATGTACGGCTTTTTGACGTGCTTTTCTTTGCCTCTCCTCATCCGAACTAGTCTCAAAAACTTCTCCCCTCTTCGCGGCTTCCCGTTTTGCCTCCTCTTTCTGTTGCTTCGTCATCTCCTTGACAGCGCCAAGACCGGCCTTTGTTGGTCTCGTCACAGACTCGACCGGATTGACAATACCCTGACCTTGAGCACCCAAACCCTGACCTTCGACGTAGCCCATCTTTGCCATCAGCTTCGCGGCAAAGGAGTTCGGTGCATTGAGACTAGTTGCCGCCTTCTGAGATTGTGATTGAGATTGACGCTGCCTGCTTCTCCATGGCTGACGAGCTCCGAATCCCATGCGTGCAGGCGGCGAGGGAGACCGTGATGAAGCGGCACCAAAGCCGCCCAAGCCAAAGCTCGGTTTGATATCCTCCTCATCTTCTGTTGAACTCATATCGTCGTACTTTCTTTTGTAACCGGGCGAATACATTCTCGCGCTCTCTCTCTTTCTATCTGTAAATCTTCCTTTTCTCTCCTATCGACTAGTACGACAACCCTCCCAGGAGTCCCAATCGAGCGTGCAAACACGGTCCTTCAATCCCAAACGGCAATACTCCCCAACTGCCCACCCAAGGCTGGCTGACATTTCAGATGAAGACCAGCGTCAGAATTAAAGCAGGACAATCTGATATCAAAAAGCGGATAAATTAAAAGTCCAGACAATTGCTTAGTAATCAGAAATTACGTCACTACCACCATCCTTCTTTTATCGGTTAGCTCGGAGAATGTTCGTCAGGACAAGCTCCAATGACGCTAATCCTGATCTGGTTAGCAGATGTAAATCTTCTCTTCCAAAACGATCCTCGGCAGACGTCAAAAGCGTAAACCTCCGGCTATGGGCAGGCAGAGTCGTGTGTATAATACAGGGGATTGGCAGTGAAACAGGTTTGATATTTCTCAAAAAGGGACAATATAATTTGCTGAATTGGTTGCAATTGGTTGTAGCTAGTGCTAGTGGGGCTGCAGACATAGAAATTCATCTGCAATGGCTTTCCTACTGCAATCTTCTGCTCGCGTTGGACTACGTTCTGCTGTCTCGGCATCTTCCCTTCACTCAGTCGGGATTGCCGGCGTTGCTGGTGTTCGCTATGTCTCGAAGGTTACCCTTCCTGACTTGAAGTGTATGTGTTAAATTGCTAAGGGCAAGATGCAACGACTTTCAATTGCTATGCGTGAGAGAGAATGAGTGAAACTGACATGAGAATCATGCGCAGATGATTTTGGCGCTCTTGAACCCGCCATCTCCGGCCAGATCATGGAGACGCATTACACCAAGCATCATCAAACTTATGTCAACAATTATAATGCTAGTATTGAGAAGCTGGCTGAGGCTCAAGAGAAGGGCGATATTCAGACACAGATTGCTTTGCAGAGTGCAATCAACTTCAATGGTGGGGGCCATATCAACCACACTCTTTTCTGGGAAAATCTAGCCCCCCAGAGCGCCGGGGGTGGTGCACCACCAGAGGGTGCTCTGTCTGCTGCCATTGTCGCCAAGTACGGCAGCTATGACAAGTTTACCGAACAATTCAATGCCGCATTGGCTGGCATCCAGGGTTCTGGTTGGGCCTGGTTGGTCAAGGACAAAGCCACAGGTGAAATCGGCATCAAGACATACGCTGTGAGTGGTAGCTCCTTTTTGCAGCTTTTCTCTTTACCTTTCTTTCGAAATGCAACGGAAAAAAGCATGTATAAGGCTGACTCTTGCAATAGAACCAGGACCCCGTTGTTGGGCCATATGCTCCTCTTTTGGGTGTCGATGCTTGGGAGCACGCTTACTAGTGAGTCTGATACTCGCTTAATTCTTACTCTTGTCGCTCTATCGGAAACTAAGTACATCTGCTGACATTGATTGTAGCTTACAATACCAGAACCGCAAAGCAGAATACTTCAAGGCCATCTGGGAGGTCATCAACTGGAAGGCAGCCGAAAAGCGCTTTCAGTGAAACTGCACGTACAGGATTGAAGCGAAGCATGAAGATGCTTGACTAAAGGTGTTCGACTTCTGCTACTGCTTTAAACCTGTTGCTTTTCCAGTCAGTAAGAGAGTCTAATACACACACTGATAATCGTACTCATAGTATTACCCTGGATGATTATCGAAGAAGTTCCGTCCAATGAAAAGTTCCTTATACACCACCTGCCATCTACACACAAACAAATATACGGCCTTGTAGAGAGTACCTCGTCCTAATAGATGCCATGCTAAATTGATTGGCCATGGTTCGTGGACTTACCGCAACCCAATCAACTGGCTGGTCAACCGAAGCATGGCGAGAGACTTGATAGACCCGCTTTTGGCTGTGATCCAACAAATTTCTGATGACCGTTATATATTTCACAGTTCATATTGTGGCTTGAAAAGTTTGCCTTCGTGGCATATAGTCTTAATAACACAATTACGAGCATGCTGCCACAGTATGAAGATACCTATGATTTATTTCATCTGGGAGTCTAGAGTCGAAGTCCAGTCTGTGTTTCAGCTTGCTTCAGTAACGTAGCCAGCAACGAATCCCTCGGCTATCTCTCGAATCGTGGATAACAGCAGCAATGACGTTAAATGAAGTCGATGTTTTCAGACGTATCTCCGAGATCCAGATATGTGCCCTCGCAGAATATATCTTTGGTCAGAAGGGTCTGTGCTCTGAAATCCTCGGAGAATTAAGATATCAGGTGGCATCTTCTCTAGTAACTCCATGCAGGTGTGTGTTGGCCCACCACGCAGCGCAATTCCCGCTCTCAACCGCCCCCTTTCCTCCATGGGAAGCTTGGTGAAGGGAATAAGGGTGTAGTGTGAATGTGTCATGCATTCCCGTGGTGAACCCTGGTATATAGAAGGATGATGGGCTCAGGGGACCTGTCACGGCTGGGGAGAGAAACCGCTCACTAATTCAACTCAGTTCCATCGATTGAGAAAGGTGCAGCCGCCACAAGCGTGCGAGAACATGAAAGACATCCAATCGTTCGTTCTTTCTTGATACAAAGCTGTTGAGCTCTCAAGTATCAAGTCAGAATTGCTAGCTATTGAGACTTCCCCTACTCCCTTCTGCTCGCTGGCGCCAGAGCAGTCCAGGGGTGCCCATGGCGATCAGCTTGGCGTCAAGCCAGGTGGCAGGGTAACATTCTTGCCATTCAAGAGGAAATCGATTGTATTAGGCAAAACGTTGGTTTCCTTGTTGTGCGGCTACCATGTCGTCCAGAGAGGAAGAAGAAGGAAATCGGCATGCGAGGATTCTTGCGCGATGTGACGAGTTCACTATGAAATATGGGCCAGAAGTGAATTGATTTTACCACGTGGGAGGATTCGCGGCTATGATATGAAGATGAACTCGAAGTTCTCTATAATCTATGTCAATGGCTTTGCGGGCGAGATCGATGCGAGTCAGAGTTACAAGGATCGGGAAGACTACAAGGAGGATGCTTGGGGATGGCTGCTCCTGTCTGGGCCAATAATCTACGAGAATGGATGAGGAGGCGGACAGCATGAGTATAAGAAGGCCGAAGTCGTCGCACCAAATTTCTTGTTGCTCATTCAATTGAGCCGCTCAGCAATCACAGTGAGAAAGGGAGGGGAAAATAGATACAAAAGATCTAAGAGATTATTTAGGAGAGCTCAGCGGGTTTTGGATGCTCAAACCTTGGTCGACATCACAATGAAGACCGTCAGAGTATTGTCTGCCCTTTCGGCAGTCGGTGCTTCACTGGGATACTCTTCCCCTGATCTGTACCAAAAGCCCATGAACGGTGAAAGGGTCTCTCAGCAGTTCACCGACGATTTCAACATTCTCAAATACACTGGTGGCCGTGGGCCATATATTGATCGTCGGTCTGCTGGTGTATCGCGCGAGACCCCGGATCAATGCACTGTTGATCAGATCGTCATGTTGATGCGTCACGGAGAGCGATATCCTGAAGCAGAGGATGCCAACAAGATCGATGCCGCCCTAGCCAAGGTCAATCAGTCCGACAAGAAGAATTTCAAAGGCAAATACGAATTTCTGAATGACTGGGAATCCTGGATCACAAATCACTGTGAGCTTCAGGCTGAAACAGCGACTGGACCGTACTCCGGCTTAGAGAGTGCTTATCACAGGGGCTCGGTTTATCGTGCGAGATATGGGCATCTGCTGAATACCGATAAGGTCACTCCATTCTGGACCAGCGGTTACTCACGTGTTATTAATACCGCCCGTAAATTTGGCGAGGGTTTCT
>JAGYHZ010000454.1:0-10402 GCA_024244195.1 Ascosphaera aggregata | reverse complement strand
GTGTATCCAAGCCTGGCAATAGTGAATTATACGGATACATGGGAAAATCGAGTTGACCATCCAACATCCAATTCAATGGATCAAAAACCTCGTACTCATATGGTTCCAAGAGCATGCTGGGTGGCCTCGGTGTCGGCGTCGATATGTGACGCGATGTGGTTGCACAAGCGGTTGGCAACATTGAGGTATTCGGTGCGGGGGCAAGACTTGGATCTGAAGCGGTGGTGATGGGATAATTCGTTTCTTCCTTGATGCTCGCATTGCTCGATGTTGTGCTTGCGTCTGAATCTGTTGATTCCGGGTTCGTAGGCTTCTGAAGAAATGTTTCAAAACTATGTCCCTTAGCTAGGAAATCTTCTCGCCACCTCCATACTGAATCATAAACGAGCGACATGCTCATTCGGCATTTCACTTTCAGCTTCAAAGTATCGTACATGTGCGTCGATCGTAGTGTACTCGTTGAAGCCTGTTTTGATGAGGCTTTGCCTGATTTCCACATCAAGGCGAGAACCTCGGTCATTCGCTGTGGCAGGTCGTTCTCAGCGACAGACATATTTCGTAGACCCCAGATTGTTCGATTAAATAGCGTCTGCGTATACTCCATGTCAATGTGAGCTGAGAAAGAGCTATTCCACAGCTTAAATAGAACGAACCCGGCAGCCAATGTCATTTGGTACAGATAATTGGTGGTGTAATCGACAGTCTGCCTTGTCACTAGGTCTGTAGCCTTCAATTCTAAAGAAGCTTCAAGTAATGAGATGGCGGCGAGATACAGAGCTGTCAAGCCTCTTTGATACTCAGTGGCAGAGGGATCATCAAAAAAGGCCGAAAGTCGAAGGTGTAGATTCGCAACACGGAGATAGAGACTCGTGATAGGATCATGGTCCTCCTCAACAATCTTCTGCAAATCCTCCAACTCTTGTGAGAGCACTTTAATAAGGATATATCTCTCCTCATCGTTTGATAATCCAACAGGATCTTTTCTGTTCCCATACAAGCATTCCGATACTTTGGCGCAGAACATCTCAATGTCCAATCTGCTTTTAATTTCCCTAGGAAGTCTGAAATTCGGATCCACAGACGCGCTTTCCGACAAAGTCCAATCAAATAAGGTAGATGATGGCTGGCCATAGCCAGTTGACACCCGCTGTGCAACAATGTTACATACAGCCCAAGTCCTGACCCTATCTTTCAATTCACCTTCACGAAACTCGACTTTGAATTTTGAGAAATCTTGGGCATGCGAGGGGCGGTGCAGTCCGATTTGCATGGCTACGTGCATCATCATGCCGCAAAGCATGAATGTCGGATCAGTGGATGTACTGCTGGTGGGGAAGGGCCATGTACAGAGTAGAGCGAGAGCCTTCACAATGTGATAGCTCTGTGGGACGTCCGCTAGAGTAGTCCAGACCATTTGCATGACGGGCGTTTGAAGAGCTTTTAGAAGTGTAGGACGTGTCTGTGAGCGTCTGCAACCCACAGCGATGATAGTCCAGAATAGAAGAGGCGACATTGCGTAGTAATCGTCTGGAAGCTTGGAGTGATCGAGGAAAGGAAGGTAAGGATGGTATGCGTTGAAGAATTGGTCGAAAAGCTCATCCACGGCATCGGCAGGTAGTGCAACATTGCCAATCTTTTTGTAACCTAATTGCAGGCTGGGACTTCGAGCAAAATGAGCGCCGGATCGTAGGTCGAGCAGTCCAGCTACAGCGTCGTCCGGACCAGGGGTTCTGTCCGTACATGAGTAATCATCAAGCCGTGTCTTGACGACTGGTGAGGACGTGCTTCCGTACCGTGAGTGGTTTTCTGACGACTGTAGAAGGGCTCGTTGTTGCTGTGAAGAAATAGTCCTAGACAGGTCTGGCTGATGATAATGAAGCGGTTGTTCTCGCAATCGTACTTGCGAATCTTCTTGTTGCTGCTGCAGTGGCGGTTGCTGTTGTTGATTATGATAATTATCATGATGATGATGATGATGATGGTGCTGATAATGATGGTGCTCACGTTCGTAATCGTGCTCGTGCTCGTGCTCGTGCCCGTATTCACGGTGATCATGTTGCTGCTGTTGCTGTTGCTGTTGCTTCATGACAGCGAGCTGTCGTCGCAAGTCAATGATTTCCCGCTCCATTTCAGCATTGCGAGTCCTTTTGCCAATGCGCTTAAAATTAACTTCAATCTTGCATTCAAGCTTCAACCGCTTACATCTTGAGCAAGGCGTAAAGGGATCTTGAATAACGTCACACCGCAACTACCATTACCACGACTGTCAACTTCAAGACGTCGAAAAAGCAGAGGTGATTGACGGGTATTAAGGGTGACGTAGACTCACTTTTTGCTGACGGCATTCATTGCAGGCCCTTTTGACAGGCTGCCTTTTCCTTTCACCATTTGCGTCAATGTCATCCGCTTCACTCGCCGGTGAACTCTCTAACCCAGCGGCAACCAAACTCCGTTTTTTCGAACCAGTCAGGGCCGGAGACGGCAAACCAGAGCCCGGTTGTGAAAAAACACCCGGACTAACAACATCGACAGGTGTGTCTTGGCCTTGGCCATGACCATGACTTTGAGCATGACCATGACCAGAAGCTAAAGAGCGTGCCATGTCCGGCGAGCTAAGAGGAGCTACGCCGGCGACAACGCTACCATTGTAATAAGTAGTGCCGGCTGCAGTGGCTGCGCCGCTGCTGGGCGCAATAACAGCAGCGCCCGAGCTATAGCGGATTTGGCCTTCAGCAGCCACTGACGAAATTGCGTAATAGGGATCCGTTTTGAGATGCAGAAGTTGCAGATGTGTGCTGGCAGGGTTATTGATAACAGGGGAGGAAGGGATGGGTTGGTGTAAGTTGCAGTAAACCCGTGACCACGATCAGAAAGAAAAAGAATGGAATCAGTAAAGGAGCTATAAGCCGGATTTGCTTGCTTGAATTCCCCAACCCTCTCTCTCTGCGTGTGTCTCTCTCTCGTCCTGATGAGATGGATATTAGCCAGGAATTATGCGATATCAAGGATGCAGGTTATCAGGATCATCATCATTATATCATGAGTCATGTAGGTAATAAGGCCTGTCTGCTGTCTGTACGGGGAAAAAGGTTTCCGATTGTCCTGGGAGGAGAACCCTCTTCTTCTTTTTCTCCTCCTCTTCTCTTCTCTCCACCAAATGCTATAATATATTCTGACGGTGAGAAGCTGAGCTGGGTAATGCAATGTCGCACAGCTATTGCTATGATGGTCTTGGGATGTGAGAGGTGCATGAGATTATTCGATGATGTCGTAAAAGTGTAGATCGTCGCAGAGAGAGAAGGTTTAAAAATTATAAAAAAATAAGATTAGATATAAGATGAAAAAGTAATTTAAAAAAAAAATAAGAAATTAAGAGTAGATTTACAAAATAATTCTTATATAAAAAATAAAAGCAAAAACACAATAATAACTCTTGGCGCGAACATTCGCCAATCCACGATATCAACTACTGATAATGACAATGGCCATCGAATGAGCAAGTAAAGTGCTTTAAGACGACGGTAGTGTCCAACTAGTTCAGTGCAATGGAAAAAGAGGATTCTCGGTTGAAGAGGAGCTTTTTCTAATTCTACTTATTCTCTGCACTTGTCGTTCCAACAATTTGCCCGGCCTGAGCATCAAATAAGCCACTCTCGGGGACGGGTTCATATGGGTGTACTATGCATACACCACTGCAGCAGCATCATACATGACATCACGATCAGCATCAAAACGGCTCACGGGGGTTATTTACGTTACGTTTAGGTGCTGGCATTTATCTGCTTGTCCTGTCGGAATATCCTCTCTCTCCTGATAATTGCATTTGCTGGCCGATTGTGGAATGATTGATTCCTCTTGAGATCCGATTAAGACTTCCGCATCATCTTCGCAAAGTTCTATCTCAGTCGAGTGTCCCTATTGGCTTTCCAGAATGAATCACGCGCCAGTGAACCAGCCAGGCGTAGAGGATAAGGAGCAGGAGATGCAGCAGCAAAGACATGAGATGCAAGGAAAGAGACCCCTGATTGTTACATCCCTGAGAAACTCTTCAAAATTGCGGGATCCTTCCTCCAAATCTGCCCAAGTATATCTTCGGACCAAGACTGCCAAAACTGCTGGCCACAATGAAAACGAAGATGATGATTGTGACGATGATGGAATGCCAGTCTGTGAAGTGCAATTTTCCCAGGTCAGAGACTACTTTTTGGAGGGTTTTCAGAAACAGTCGTGATATTCCGATGCAGTCTTCGCTTCTCAAACCCTACCTTTTACCGGACAGCGACAGCGACAGCGACGATGATGTTTTGGAAAGGTGTATGTATTGCAGCTATGGTACACTGCATTACCTGTAAAGGAAAAAAAGCAGACACTCAGAAAGACTAGAAACTACCTATCACATGCATATGGGGTATCTCTTGGGTGAAGTATACGAAATTAAAGAATGCGCCGTCTCAACTCAAGGTCCAATTGGAGAATGAAAAGAGAAAACCACTTCCAAAAGCACAAAATCGCGCTACCCTCAGTCCTTCCGCCTCCTGAGTCTTCTCGACGCCCTGGATAGGGAGCGCCGCAGCCTGCCACGATAATCTTTCGGACAACGCTCAAAACATCCTTCATCTTTCTCAGCAGTTGCTTCACTTGCCTTGGCGACTGCCGCTCTAGTTTCTTCTTCGACTCTATCCCTTCTTGACCTTCGGGTTGACATGCGGCGCATTATGCTTCCAAGCACGCTACCGCCGCCGTGCCTGGTTGGGTTCCTGGGTGTCTTTGCGTCATCGCCAACATTTTCAGCTTTGCTCCGCTGACTACCAGCGCGGCCGAACGTCAAAACCTGCAGGCCCTTACGTCCCATTCTTTTCCAAATGCATTGTTTGGAATCTTCGTGCCGAATGCGCGGGTCACGGACGAATGTGCGCGGTGGCCCGGGTGGCGACTTACGTCCCTCGAGTCTTCTTTGTGTCCGCTGTATATGTCTTGCAATAGAAGAAGCATCGTCACCATGTGCCCATGACGCTCGACGAGATGTCGGTTGCAATGAACGGCGCAGGTATTCTAGCGGTGAGCCCACATCTCTCTCTGCCATTTCTGCTGCTGAAGTTGTGGATATCCTGCGCTGCGAGTCCACCTGAATTGAATGTTGAGAATGAGGAGGTGTCGCGCAATGCTTCATCCCTTCTTCGTCATAGACGCGATATCGCTCTGGTTCTTTCTTGAGTGCTTCCTTTTGTGTTGGTGGGATGTCCATTTCTCCGTCAACCCAGTGGACCTCGCTCTTTCGTTTGCTTCTGTCCTCGTCAACAATCGAGGTTGTCGTCATCGCCAAGGGTTCCCCTTCAGGTTGTTCTTGTTGGTCAGAGTTGGTGGCAGCTGTGGATGTTTCCTGCTCCGCATTCTGTCCGTTTCCTGATTCAGACATCCTCCCTTCATTCTCTCCTTCATCGGCTTCTTCAATACGTTCTGTAGCACTCGGGGAATTACGATTAGTGCGAGCGGCAGAAGTGGCATGATGATTAGTTATTGTGACAGCACTCGCTTCACAAATCTCAACCCATGAAACGCTTTTATTAGCCCAAGACTGGATGGATGGGGCGATAGCAAGATCTCCCGTCGTCGAATTGCTAGTCACAGAAGACCCGATATAAGACCCGTTCATCTGTGTGTCGATGTGCAGTCGAGGACGTCTGTGGTAAGCAGCCCGCGGTAGCGGTCTGACACTTACCCCCGAGCTTCTACTCGACAGTGGGGTACAGTCGACTTGCGACTCCCGGTATCTTGCTTTTGTCGGCGATTCAAGCGGTGTCTGGTAGACTGAATCAACTTGCAATTGTCGCAGATCCTTCACTGGCGGAGAGGTCGATGAGACTTGCTCCTGAATAAGAGGCTGAAACTCATCGTTTGACGCTTGATCCAGGCAAATCTCTCTGGAAGGGGAGTCAGTAATAGGTTCTGTGTCCTCGCGATCGTCTGGGACCTGTTTCTCACTCCTCCGGTTATGAGCATCACGCGGCACCACCGGCGGCGGCATGACTGGCTGCTCCTGCTGCTCAGAATGAGCCCTTCCTCGCGTGAGAGGACTCATACACTTGTCCTTGCCGAATCCCTCCACGAGCGAGGCGCATCTGCTGGACTGAGGAGTCGACAATATGCGTAGTTGACCGGAAGACGGGGTACAGATGTTCTTTCGGTGGGTGGAAGGTGTTCGATAATGACTCGCAGGTGGTTGAGCCTGAGCCCGATTGTCGTCTCCCGCGTGCTTCCTAGATTGAGGATCAACTCTTTTTGAGCCGCTGCTCTTGACGACGATGGGTTTGGATGAAGGCACTCGACCGATGCTGGGACGCTGAAATGGAACTATCTCTGGATCTGAATATTGTTCGTCACTAGAACTCGTCACAAAGGCTTGAATTCCCAGCTCATTTGAGGGACTTTGCGGAGAGGTTTCCTGGCCTTCTTTAGTGCTAGCTTGCCCCATCTTAGACTTCAAGCGGTTTAAGGTATTTCTTCTCGCAATAGCAACTCGGTTCCTTCTTGTACGTCCCCTGTCTGCTTCGTCCACCCACTGAGGTTTGACCGGTTCAGTAGCATTGCCTGAAGATGAATGAGTTGATGGTAAGCAATCGCCAGCTTGGTCACGCGAAGAATATACGCCGCTGTCATCCGTTGCAGTGCGACCAACCGGGATGCGTGCAAGAATGGACTTTGATACCCTGGGCTGGTCATGTTCAATCCAAGGGGTGTGACTCTTCGCATTAGCGGTTGTGTTTCGGCGACGTGCAACCTTCTCGATCGCACGGGCGTTGATGTCTTGAGCAAGGCTCGATCCAACTTGACCTTTCATGAATTCCTCATGCAACTCCGTCTGCTCATGGCTCTTTTGTCTGTTCTCTTGGAGTGATAGACCCCGTTCTGGTATGACAATGACTGGGAAACTCTCCAGGTTGTCGCGAAACCGACTGCCAACCGCAGCGCAAGACGGCTCGTACCTCATTGTAGTAGTCTTATCACGTTCTCTTCTTTCTCTGGACAAGGAGCGTTGTCTTTTACCATATTGTACAGACGTGCGTCTGGAACGGTACACATACCTCTCCGCTGTTCCTTGATCACAACCATCGTCTTGTTTCAGGCTTTGGTCATTATTCTCCTCGTTGCTGATGTTATTGCATTTATCACGCATCTCTGGAAATGATCGACTCGCTGCGGGATTGCGGTAGCCGGCAGTGGTGGTGACGGCAGCCGATGAGCTCTGACTCTCAGCGTCACTTCGGGGTGATGGTGATGATTTAGCACCACCTCTCAAAATTGACTGAATATCGGCGTCAGTGAAGATATCACCCTGTCGATGATACTGCAACGGCCCATCGTCGATGAAGGCCGTTGTTCTTCGACGATACTTGTCATCTCCGGTTTTCAATGAACAATGATGATCGTTCAGGTGGGGCGATGCCATGAGGTGCTCCATGCCATGTTGATGGGTGGAGCTTGGTCGTGAGGCGACGCTAACTAATTTGTTTGCCATATAATCATGATCACATTCTTTCATCCAGGGAGTCCCGTCAGAATATGTTCCGTCGTTATGCGGGTGACAAGCTTCGACTTCAAAGGCACAAGGATGGTTCCCTGTTCTGCGGAAGGTGATGGTTGTCCAGTCATCTCCAATATGGACGTCGAACGCTGAACAACGACCTTTTTCACTTTCGGTTGTCACTCTCCGCATGCAATGATGTGAAGATGTTGGATTGACTTCTCTCTCAGGATTGGAAGCGGAGCGAGGTCTGGTCAGGGGTTGCCGCAGTCCGTCTGATTCCCTGAGCGCTGTTACGGCGCCTGAACCCTGGTCTGCCTGCACTAATCCCAGACCACACACCCCTGCCTGGCATGGGTAGTCGATATGTTTGTTGAAGCCCCTCAAAGATTCCTCGGTGAATTGTTCCCGCATGTTAGGCGCATTACGGCAATCATTGACTGAATGGTACTCGGATTCCCGAGAGGATGAAATAGATCCCATCGTACCAGAACTCGACTCGTTTTGGTGATGCTGGTGGTGGCTGAGATTGGTACAGCTTTTGTTTTTGCCATTACTGCTGTTCTTGCTACTAGGGTGCATTTGTGACGAAGGTGCCATCAGTCCTTATTTTTGCGCAGGCGCTGAAGGGTAACGCTCGTCGCCGATGAACTGCTCTCGTGTGGTCGCAAAGAAATTGGGAAAGGGAAATGAGACGACAAGGAAGAAAGGAGTGGACAAGGAGCACAACGACACGAACGAATGAAAATAGTCTTTAGAGCTCCCAGCAAACTTCCCAAGAGCTCTTCAATTTAAACCTATGACTACTGAGAGATATTGATGCCCCTCACATTGACGTATTGAGAAGGCGGAAATGAACATGGGAATGGTCAATACTCAGGCACTTAGTACGACTGAAGACTCAGGTACTAGTACCACCACGATGAAACGGACAGAGGTGACACCGACAATATTTTGTGGAAAATCTGACTGTGAAGGATTATCTGCGTCTCGACGACCGATGACCGAATTTTGGCAAAATGGGGAGGGAAAGGGAAAGGGGGCCGACGCGCGCAGTGAAAGGAAGCGAGCATCCTGAATTATGGACCACCACGATTTGAAATGGAAGAGAAGCACGATTGAAAGGAGGTTTTCCTTCGCTTTTCCTGCGTCCTTGTGGACTCGCATATCTTCAGCCGTGGCTGTCGCCTTCTTTTGTTGCAAACGCCTGAATTAGGCCTGGGGTACCACGATAATGATTTGACCACATATACATATAATGCTGTACGACGGCAATCAAAGCAGAGACGGCGGTGTATGGCAAGTCAAATCATGCCATGGTCTTGTCATAACCTTGCCCTGCTTGACATGCTCAGTTAATGCATGACATCAAACTCGTTTATGAGTTATATGAGATGCGTGAAGGCACACGCATCGTCAGTCAACGTTGAGGCAAGAGATGTTACACCGGGATGCGACAAAGGCTCTTCTTGGTTTGAGTCTCAACAAGGGCAGATGAAAGAAGATGATTGTGAGGACTAGACTGACAAATGGAGGCAGACAGACGACCAGGCGCATAACGGAGAAATCACTTTGTTGATGGAAATCTTGCTTTTTCCTTCCTGCTGAGTGCTTGAAGTATGTAACATGCTTTCAATTGTATACCGCAACGTGTGTAGATAATGGACAGAAAACGGCGTTTTGGTAGTTATCACCTTTTATCTTCTATCAACCAATCTCTGCTTTCTTCTTGACCGTCAATCAGAAGCAAGACTGTTTGCTGGACTATCACACTATCAGACTGATTCTTTGGCTATATGATGTCTGACGGTCTGGTGCAACAGAGGTATCTTTATTCATTGCCGATGTGATCAGATTGGGCCGATTCGTCGTTGAACCCTTTCATTATTCCCGTCATGATTGCATATGCAACGAGACGCTCATGGATGAGGATTATTAATCTCAAGGAAGGCTACGGAAAGGCATTAGGAGAGACTTGAGAGTTAACAGGTTTAACAGGTTTAACAACGGAGAATCTTCTCCTCTTTCTCGTGTCTACTCTTGCCGATCATTCTCGATCGAGCTATCAAGCGTTCAGACGATCCCCTCTCTCTCGGGCGTTGAAATGAAGCATATACCGAGGACATGGTCAAACCCAAGCGCAGATGCCCCTGACTGTTTGTTGCAGCAATCCATCATGACGGGACGATAATGATGATGATGCTTCACGTTCGTCCATTTGCTGCAATCTCCCCGTCATACGCGTCATGTGCGTTATGCTACTGAGATGAAGGAGCACAATGTGTGGTTGAGTGAGGATCGATGACATCAATCAAATCAGTGAAAAAAGAAGACAAATGATGTTTCGATGATTGTCAAAAACAGGGATTCTTGAATATATAGGAGAAAAGACTGCTGCTACGGCTTCTGTGGCTGGCCCAGGTCCAATTCAGCACCAATCTCCCTGGCTCGTCAATCAAATACAAGGAGCGAGGAGAACAAGGTGTGGAGAAACATTACCCAGTGTTCAACCCGGCTCGCTGGCCCCTCCCTTTCCCTTTGTTCTGGTCCCCTACTTGACTATCAAAATATTTTTTTTCTTGCTTTTTTGGCAAGATTGGCTGGATAGGCTTACTTCAAGTTTTTGGAGTTGGAAAAGAGGTTTCCGACTGTGCAATTATTTAATGTCACCAGCTCCTCAGAATAAATCGGTCCAACCCGTCTACAGTGACACGTGCGCGTACACGCTTGAAAGATTCTCATTCAGTGGACAATGATACAATCTCTTGCCAACGCGGTTTTCATCTGAGACGGGTGCTTCCGTCCAGGTGTCAGCGACGCAAAGCATAGATGTTTGCTTGCTCGTCGCAGTCCCGTCGTGTGTTCTCCCTCAAGTAGGGC
>JAGYHZ010000453.1:0-10404 GCA_024244195.1 Ascosphaera aggregata | reverse complement strand
ACCCGCCATTTTTCACCTACCATCCACCGGACTGGCAGATTGAAAGTTGCGATATTGTTGAGGCCCTGGGAACATACGTTCCTCTGGAACAAATTACCGATCCGGTCGATCGTGCACGCGTTGGCTATGCGACTACTTTGAGATTAGATTCAAAAGATATCATAGGAATGGACTCGACGCACAGACAACGAGTGCAAGATCGATGGGAGAGAAGGCAATTCTATACAGATGAAGAGGACGGTTCGAGGGCTCCGCTTGGATGGAACGAGGATGAAGATGACAGCGAAAACGATGACAGCGAGTCTGTCAGACTTCCACCTTCACCTCGATCCAGATCGTCCTCCAAGGTAAGGTTCCAAGATGATGTCACGGATAATGAGTATGACACATACGACACCAGATCGAATGCATCTTCCAGGAGCATCCCGGTGGCAGAACGTTGGGGAGGATTTGAAATTCCCGAAGCTGAAAGAGATGTCGGGAAGGAAATCTTATACCAGGTCACTCAGGAGGGAATTAATGAGCTGCTTAATGTGCTCTTCAAGGCTAAGGAAGATACAATGATCGAGATAACGCGCTCCAGGGGTATACGGAGAAGATACGCGAGAGAGATCAACGAGTTCGTTGATGGTCTACCCGATGATCATCCCCTCAAAATGGACGGTAAAACTGTGGTGGACAGCGACGATAAAGATACAGGGAAGGGACATGACTTGCTAGCTCTTAACCAGGTCGAGGACAGCGTTCCTGCGGATGGCGGTTCCTCTAATGCTTCTGAGGCTGGTTCCCAAGACATGACACGTGAGCTACCTAATGGATTCACTCATCTATATGACGAAGCATCGTACTCTGGCTCTTATTCAGAGCGCATCGACTCATTGCGTTCAGAACCAGAGCCTGATCCAACACTTCCTCAAAACCGACCGAATACAGCTGATCTTCAATCCGGTCTCATCACGCCTATTAGTAGGCTGGGCAACACGTGGGAACTATCGAATGAAAGACCGCGCCTCATACGTCAAAACGCAGAAGGTTCGCTGTCGGCAGGTCGATCCCTCACGCCGGAACAGGCTTTAGTACAGATGGCTTCGCGACCTGAATCATCGACTAGCGACGTTCCTATGACGTCTTTTGAACTCTATCCTTCTCGCGTGTCCTACGATGACCATGACGATAGCATTCCCCAAGAATCATCATTCTCTCGCATATTCGATCAGTCACTGCGATCTTCTCCACAGTCGTTCAACCCGCACTCCTTCTCAAACACAATCCCTCCGCTTGAGAGTGGAAGTTCTCCGTCGCCACGAAGAAGCACGCTCGATAATATATCCTTTGATGCGTCTAGAGGCGTTGATGCTCCACAGTCAAGGGCTCAGTTGGAGCGCTTAGCTAAACTGAATCAAGCCGAAAGAGAGGCGGAGCGACGTGGTGGTAATGCAGCGAAGCTGACATTCGAGGAATTTGCTGCCAAAATGCAAAGGGAGAGACAACTAGACTTTTTGATGAATTGGATTGACGTGACGAGTTTTTGAAGAGGGTCTAAAAATAAGGCAATCTGACCAGCTTGTATCCGAGTTTGATGCTGCGTGTTGAACTGGTGGCGCTAAGCAGCTCAAAGTTGATACCACCCAAAATCAATTTATTCAATGCGTCATGTTCATTTTTCTATATTTTTGACCATACATCTGCTTCAAACGTTACTTTGTACCTTTTCAGTCCCAATATTTAATCACGCCTTCTAACCCGCCAGTAACAATCTTGCTGGTTTCTTGAGGATGCCAATCGACACACGTCGTCGCCGCACCTTCTTTCCCACCGGCTTGTATCTTATGGTACAGCTTGCACGTCTTCCAATCCCAAAAGCAGACATAACCGCCACTATCACCAGACATGATAAATTGTCCATCTGGTGATATAGCCAAGTCGATAGCGTAACCAGCATTATTGTGTCCGCGGAATGATTTTTTCCGGTTCTGTCTGAATTTATCTGTGGAAGCGTAAACGACGATCTGATTGTCTCCGGACTGAAACGCGACATATTTGCCATTGGGATGGGGTGCGGCACGGTTGAGAGCAAAAAGATAAGGCTCTGCAATGAACTTAATCGGAACAGGGATGTTGTATTCCCATGCGCGTAAAGACTTGTCATCTGAAGTAGAGATGAAGCGACGGTTTCTGTCGACGAAGGTGAGAGTGTTGACGGCGGCCAAGTGGTGATCGTATTCTTGAGTAATCTCGCCCGTCCTGGTATCCCACTGCACGATTTTCTTGTCGGACATACCGGCAATGAACTCGTGCGAGTGCTCTGGATCAGGATTGAAGCGGATGACGTGAGGTGTCTTCCCCGTGGAAAATCGGCTGATGCATTTTCCGGATTCTGTGTCCCATAGTTTGATCTGCCTATCATATGATGCTGATAGGAACGACTTCCCTGTGGGATGGAAAGTCGTATCAGATATTGACTTGGAGTGACCAGAGTAAGTTCGCAATAGTTCCCTATCATGGTAAACATCCCAGAGCTTGACTTTGCCATCTGCCGCAGAGGACAAAAGGAGATGCCCCGATACCGGGAAGAAGCGTAAGGAAGTGATAGGTTTCGTATGTGATCTGTAGGTGTGAATGAGTTTTTTGGGAATGTAATTCTTGATGCTCCCAACTTCCTTCTTGAGGTCGACGTCCAAATCTTGCGGAACATGCATATATGTTCTTCCCTGATAGTCAAACTGTTCCGATCCGTGAAAGGTGGTGGTCTCTTGCTCTGTTATATCCTCCCCGTACTGGGTTGCACTCTTGTCCATGGGAGCCATGGGTACTGCTGGAACGCCCTCTTCAACATACTCTTCGTCGCTAGCCAGCTCATGACCTTCCACCGCCTCTTCCTCATCAAAGAGAACATCGTCGTTCTCGTAAGGTGCCCAAGGACCGAGATACGCGCCCTTACCCTCGACTATGCTTGTGTCACCCTTCTTCTGTCGTTTTCTTCTCAACTCTGCGCTAAGCTCTTTCGATGGCTTCATTTGAACAACATTACGTCCGCCATATTTGGATGCGTTTGTCAAATTACCGACTATGGCTGCCGCGTTGCTTGGATCCTGCGTGTACCCTAGACTCTGGAACGTACGATGTCCTGTTGTGAAAGTGGCGTCACTAATCACCGTCTCTTCCGCATGACCAGTAAGTACATTTTTCCTCTTTGAAAACGTCCGCGGACCGGCAGTGACTGATTTGAAGGGATTTGCTGGTCCCATCGCAGGACGTGACATATCGTCGTAAGTAGCATTGTAGGTCAGAGTAGTCGATGTAGGATTCGCCAGCATGAGAGACATGCGTGAATTATCCTGTTGGAGACATTAGCATTGTCAATCAATAATGATGCGAGCGATAAGACCAAACCTCTATAGACACATCTGGAGCAGCATTAATAGACGTAGGTGGTGCCGGCAAAGGCGCCGTCGCGGTAGACTGTTGCTGCTGCTTCTGGGACTCATCATCACTTGCAGAGTCATAGTTGGCGCCAAGTAAGGAAGACATGATGCCTAGACAGCAGCCATAAGTGTCAAAAATGAAGTGAGATGCAATCGAGAATAATATAACGACCTGTTGACAGCTTGTTGGTTGCAACTGGTTACATGTATGATCAACGACTAGATTTCTGTCGCGGAAAGCTGGAAGTGAGGTTCAAATTTTACGGGAAGCGGGATAGACCATAGATGCAGCAGTCCTCCTTTTCCCCTGAACGATGATCAACGGACGACAAACGAAGACAACAGACATCGCAAGGACGATATCATGAGATTGACAAGTTCAAATCGCAGTTATCAGGATACTAGGATCACCCATGACTTGCCATTCTGTGTTGGAAACCGTTTCAAGCGCTGTCAAGCTCGTGTCCGTCATGAAATTGGTGGTCACGGAGTTGCCGTTGCCCTGACAAGACTTTCGCGACCCGACGAATCATAATTACTGGTACTGATTATGGGCAATGCCATGATTCCGTTGACAAAACGATGGAACTGATGAGAGTTGGATACGGCAAGGCCTTGAAAAGTCCTCTAATTCCAAAGGAGGAGGGCCGGCGACGATAGATAACTCGTCTATCTGCGCATCCACAACAGGAAACATCGCTCTTGCCTTGTGACTGCCCTAGGAGCATAAGCTGTTGCATGCCATCGTTCTTGCTTTGTGACCTACTTGGAGGTCTTATCGCTTTTCAATTACCTGTCTGATTGTGTTGAAGCTCTCTTTAAGCATCTCAGATACGAAATCATATACCCCCGTGGCTCCAGGGAATATATTGATACCACAGTCTCATATATATTATTTCTTCTTCCTCTTATTGATTAACATATACGCATACTTGGCTTTAATTAGCATTCCTGAATTTACTCTCTTCCCGAGTTGAGCTCTCCGCGGGTGGATCGTTCCTCGGGTATATTGCTGGTGGCTGCGTGATTCCTACAAGGGTATCTGCTTTGCCCACAGTCCTGAAGCAGGCTTCGACTGTTAAAGACTACCTATCAATCCTACAGACCTTTCCTGTGATTCCAAAACCATGACTTCTCTAGCTACAATTCGTGCACATAATGCAACGCTAAGAAACCGTTTGGGACCTGGCCTCGTGGCCGTATTCGGTATGCTAAAACTTCGAATGTAGCTTGTGCACTGACGGCTAACGTTGCCCTTCAGCTGGTGGTACCAGTGGTATTGGCGAGAGCACTGCCCGTGAATTGGTGCGTAATGTTGACGCTCCAAAGATTTACATCATCGGACGTAACCAGACCGAGGCGACTCGCATCATCAACGACTTCAAGCGCCTGAGTCCCGGCGGCCATTATCAATTCATCGCCGGTGACCTTGCCAAATTGCGTGAAGTTGACCGCGTTTGTGAGAAAATTAAGGCGCAAGAGAAGCAGATCAATCTACTTGTTCTATCGCAAGGTATCCTGCGCCCAGGCGGTCCTAATTATGTTGGCGAGGGCCTTGACATGAAAATGTCACTGCACTATTATTCACGCATGCGCATGATCTTCAACCTGCTTCCGCAGCTCAAAACTGCTGCTGAGTCAACCAATAACGATGGCTTGGCTCGTGTCATTTCTTGTCTTGCCGCTGGTAGGGAAAACGAAAAGCTTGACTACGACGATCTGACATTGAAGCACGGTTTCGGCATACTACCTGCTGAGGCACATGCCTGCACGATGACCACGATGGCTATGGAGCGCCTGGCTGTCGAGTACCCTCAGGTCTCTTTCGTCCACAAGTTCCCGGGCATTGTTCGCACCAACATCTTGCGGTCCCTCCATCCTGTTCTCCGCTATGGTGGAGCTGCTATGATGGCGACTGTTGGCAGGCTGTTCATGACTGATCCTACTGAGTCCGGTGAACGTTTTCTTTACACGGCAACAAGCAATCGGTACCCTCCCAAAGATCTATCGATGAAAGTTAAGCCAGAAGATGGCGAAGTCGAAATTGGCACAAATGGTGAGCGTGGAAGTGGCGCATATCCACTTCTGTGGAATGACAAGCGGGGAATGAACGAGAAGGCCATGAAGAAACACCGCGAAAATGGCGGCATTGAGAAGGTCTGGAATCACACGACGGAAGTGTTTGATACTATCTGCGTCAAGGGCCAGGAGTACTGAACGGCATCCCTGCACCAGCCATCCAATCTCTGCACCTAGTTGTTCCCGATGCAGCTGGACTTCATCTAACCGGAATATCTCAAGCCACGATCCTCACATGACGATTCAAGTCTAGTCAGACCCTAAGGAACGATCGTTGGTTTTAACTTAGTTACTATACATACATGATACCTGAAATTCAATGGCAATTCATCAAACCTCTTTACATCGCAGGTCAATATTCCATAGATCCATCCCAACTCCACAAACAAGCAAGCATTTCGATTTTGCCTGATAGAAACAGCCCATAGAGGCAACATCTGCAACGGGAGTGTACACATCCTCGAGGCATGAAGAAATCATGCGCTGGGTATTATCGTCATGATTAGGTAGATTCAGAAAGACATCGAAAATCTTCAACTGCTGATCATTGCCAGAGGAGGCGAACTGAAATCTGAATTGACTGGTTGATTTGCTGACAGGACTAGCATGTAGGATAGCCACGTCGTTGATAGCAGCAGCATGGTCGGACCTGCTCTCTGAAATGTATGACGTCGAGAAGTTTTCTTCTGAATTGGACGAAGGGATGCTTATGCTCGTTACAGCAAGCGAGTTATCATCACCGCCAGTAACAATGATGAAGTACGGCGCCTTCCTTGAAGTATTAGGTTCAGAAACGGGACGAATGATCTCAAGGGCTTTGATGCTGTTCTGATGTATTGGATGACGGGAGCGCCAGTGTATTATGCTGTCCTGCGCAGTAGCAGCTTGTGACAATTTCTCGAGATGATGACCATCAGCGTAGGTAATGAACGGTGCAAGAGCATCTTCAATCGACCATACAGCGATATGGCCGTCGGTTGAAGCAGTGATGAGGTAAGTATTCGAGGAATAGGAGGCGAATCTCACATGAGTGAGGCAATTCGTCTTGTACCGTCCTTGGGCAACGGGAGTGAAAGTGCCGGGTGCCTCAATAGTCAACGAGGTGTACATGAAGACCTGATGTGATAGTTAGCAAGGCTCAGTACGGAGGCAGGAAAGAGTATCGTGATATATGCACCTTCATTTCTGAGTTGGAGTAAGTCAAGGCAAGCAGGAAGCAGCTCGCGTTCGCTTTTGCCTTGACTTCAAGTATATCAAAGCTTGTGATTCTCAGATCAGACTTTGACGCGCTCTTTGGACAAGCGGCGTCCAAGACGGCCCCGAGTCCCAAACCAGGGATGCTTCTTATTCTCCAGACATAAAGTTCCTCCAAACCACCAGAACTGAACAAGTATCTTCCGCAAGGCGAGAACTGAAGATGCTGTAGGCCCGTAGTGTGCTTATTCAAAGTCAAGACACAGTGAAATGATCCTTGCTTCTCGTTACGTGACTCAGGGGTATATGCAAACAAGCGTATAGTTGTATCCTCGGCGCCGGTGGCTATTACTCGTCGTGGAATGCCACGAACAGTCAACTGAACGGGGGAAGCACACATTGCTTTGATCTCCCGGCCATGGCCACCTACCCTGACTGATCGCTGGATGAGACCGATACGGCTGGAGATGTGGAAGGTTGATGCCCTTGTCCATGCAAATGTCTTTCTACCTTCTGAAGAAGTGGAATGATTGAACGTCCATGTTCGATGAGCACCGCCACATTCAATGGTGGATATGACAGATTGAGATGTTTCGTTGTAAATAGTGAATTGTGTGGATCGGAAACCGAAAAGGATAAGATCTTTCGTAACTGCGTCGATGTACGCTCCCTCAATATTTATGCCCAGAGGTGGCGCAGATCTATGAATTGTTTTGACTTCGTATGATGTGAACGACTTGGAAATCTCATGAACGGAGTAGTATCCATCACGACCTGTCGTGAGGATGTTTTGCTTTGCCGATGTGTCACCGTCCATAGGAAGCAGCATGACTGAAGTGATTGTATCTTTGCCATGAAAATGCTCACAAGAAAGCGAAGGAGAGATGACGGTGTCGATGTCGGTACTTCCGATGTCGAACACAGAGAGACCGCCGGATCGACCTCCTAGAACGACACAGTCCTGTTCCTGAAGGTACTGTGCTGATGTGACAACGAACTTTTTTGGGGCCTGTAATGAAAGTTTTGTGCAATCCTCTGGTTGATCCAAGTCGGGAAGAAGGAACAGCTGAGCATCATCCCTGTTCATGTAAGAAATCACAAAGGCAAGGGGAGTAACGGGTGAAGCATAGGAAACTATATATACTCCAGCAACTCGTCGATCAGCTTGTGCTAGTCTCCTCAGTGCTTTCTCGTGGTGACGATAAATGAAGATCTCTCCATCCAGACCACAAAGTACAGCAATTCCTGAGGATGGATCGCTTGACAAGACAGAATGATTCTTCAATTCAGTAACAGTGTCCAAAGTTTCCCAGGACATGATCGACTTTCCAGAATCAAAAGCATCTTGTGTTGCATTGATGATAGTACCAAGAATAACGTCTCCTTGGACAGAGGTAGCCAAAATATGGACGTCAGATACAAATACGTAACGGCTGAATTTCCGGTCGTCTTGATCTGCTGAGGGAGGACATAAAAGTTCCTCTTCAAGGAGGACAGACGATGTGATGTTCGTGATGGGATACGTGATGACACTGCCGTCAGCACCTCCAGAGTAGACGTCAATCATCTTATTCTTGTCAAGGGCTGCAAGTGACCACACATTTTTTCCGGAATGATACTCTCGCTTTATGATCTGACTGAGAAGACCATCATTCTTAAATCCCCAACTCATCTCTTTTTGAAAAGACTTAGGTCGCAAGGTACCCTCCCATATCTGAGTAGTTGAGTCCTCTCCGCGAGATACTAGTTGGACCTTTAAGTCTTGTTGTATATAGACTGTCTTCAAGAATTTCACACCCCAAATCCGAGATGTGTGACCATATGTGGTACATATGCATCCCTCAGGATTCACTTTGACGTCTCCACGCGAGACCCTATTGCCAAAGCCTGTGCTATACTCAGCTATATCACCTGGCTGAACCACTGCAGAGGTGTTAGACGAGCAATCAGATATATCCCATATCCGTATCGTCCTATCGTCACTGCAGCTTGCTAGTAGTCTGCCCGAGTGCAATCCATTAGGGTTTGAAACCGGGAGAGAGATATCGACGCCAAAGATTGAACCTTCATGACCCGTGAAGAAGTGATGTATGACTGTTGACTTCTTTCTGAATGTTGGTGGGGAGAGGAAACATGACCATGTCACTATTTCCCCAAAGACCGTGCCAGCAGCAACCAGGATCTGGGTCGACGAAAGCCAAGCAATGTCTGCTGAGTAAAGCACGGATTTTAGTCCCGATGCTAGCTCATGAACTGTCAGGTGCCAGCGTCTATCGGGAAGAGTATCATTGAGCTCAACACTGAGAAGGACGTTGTGAGCCGTGATGAGCGCAATCCTTATGGCATCATGCTCTTGAGATTCTAGAATACCTGCATCAAGGATCCAATCAGATGCGAGATATTCCGAGCTTTTTGATGACAGCTGAGCTGTCTCCATGCAACCATCTTTGCCAATAGTCACACGCAGCACACGAAGGGAAGACCCTCCCCAGGCTAAGAAAAGCTTCTGAAAAGAAGCATCCTGGGTACTCCTAAGGCCAGTGGCAAGGATACCATGAACATTATGCCTTTTGAATGTTCTGAGTTTGGAGCACACATGGCCCGTCTTCTCATCAACTAGATGGACATAAGGCCCGCAGCTGTGCAATACCAATCTCCGTCCCGCCACTTCTGAGACAGCAATTGCTGTCACTGGCAAATTGGCATCAAGACGCTAAGAGAAATGGTTAGCGCCCCTTTCAATCCGGGACAAAAGCAGCACATACTGTAGCGTCACAAATCAATCTACCAGACATCGTGCCAGCAATCGCTGCTCAGGGCCAACCCAAACGAACAGGCGACCTCGTCCTCCAATACGCCCTGGCCTGTCTTCTTTCCGCATCAAACGTCCATGAAAAAGTTGAAGTCAGAGCAATGATACTCTATTTTTAGAAATGAATTACACTAATACCAAAACGGCTAGGTTATGACGTAAGACTCGACGTCTAAAATGTCGTGGCGAACCTCCAGATACCAGGAACATTTCCAACGTAGCATGGACACTCAAACCCCGAAGCAAATGGCAGGCTTTTAGAAATGCCTAGGTCTGAACTGTCGCAGTGCCACAGTACTATCTGAGATGTGTTCCGTCATTTTTTCATTGATAGGACGGACTGTTGTCAATGGCGAAGCGACTTCGAGATGGGCGTGACAGGACTATGGACCGTCGTCAAGCCATGCGCTCGGCCGATCAAACTTGAGACGTTGAACCAACAGAGGCTTGCAGTGGATGCGTCCATTTGGATTTACCAGTTTCTGAAGGCTGTGCGTGACAAAGAAGGAAACGCTCTACGCAACTCGCATGTCGTTGGTTTCTTCAGAAGGATATGCAAATTACTCTACTATGGGATCAAACCTGTGTTCGTTTTCGATGGAGGCGCCCCCGCTCTCAAAAGAGAGACGATTGCCGCGCGACAGCGGAGGAGAGAGGGACGGAGAGAAGATGCAGTAAGGACGGCTGGACGGCTTTTAGCCGTTCAGGTGCAGAGACGGGCAGAAGAAGAGGAAGAGAAACGAAGAAGAGAGAGGCGAAAACAAACTCATCCACATGAGGTGGAAGAGGAAGCGGTCCCGGAAAATCCTGTCTATGTTGAGGAGTTAATGGTGCCGGAAAAGGATAGAACGAAAGTTCGCTTCTTTCGAAAGCAGGACCAATACCATCTGCCGG
>JAGYHZ010000452.1:0-10421 GCA_024244195.1 Ascosphaera aggregata | reverse complement strand
GCCCCGACTTCGAACATTTCAAGTGCCTCTTTCGCACATAGTAAACCGGCCTGGTTCTTCCTGCAAGCTCAAAGATTGGAAAGCTAACTAATCCAAAGACGCATCCAATCTTTCCTCAGTCTACCGGCATGGACAAGATCAGTCTCTTCGAGCGTGGAGTAATCTCGGCAAGTGAGCTTCAACGGTTCCTCAAAGCTGGCCAATCCGAACTGTTGCCGACAACAAAATACCCAACCGAAACATATTGTCGGTCTGAAATGAACAACCATGGCAATAATAACTCGAATTACAACAATTGCACTTTCATCGGAACCGACGGACGACGGGATCCAGAGCCAGCCAAAGATAGCAGCGGTTTTGCGACGACGGGCCCAATAGCGCATCAAAGAGACATTCGTTCCGATGGATTCGGAAATCCTATTCAGCAGGAGAAGTCCTACTACCCTCCAAGCGGATACGATGCTAGCATGCTTCATCCTCCTCCATCTCTATCTGCTCCAAGACGTGCGAGACAATATCGACCTAGAGGTCTGACCAATACGGAGATTTGGGCTGATGTGAGGCTGGGATCGCCTGGACCGTTCAAGAGTCCGTGTTGTCAATCAGATTTGGATAGAGAGAGCCATGTTGGTGCCATGTCCCCATGAAGAAAGACAAAGACGAGCGGTCAACAATGTGCAGGAAGCTATCTGACTGTTAGAGATATGGATCTTTGATGCATGACGCATATTGAAGCTACTGATCGGGGATCGTGGACTGTATGATGAACAAGCAATCACGAATTTCCTCTCACGCACCCCAATTGATACCACTCCCATCTCTCATCAGACTGATTTCTCAAAGCCTTCATTAACTGCCATCCTCTAACTGCCTGTAATCCGAGCCAATGTGTCTTTTCTCCTTCCTAACATCAACACGTTTTCAGTCAAAATCTGTACGGTAGACTAGTCTCGGCAATTCACGGGATAAAGACAGCCCGACTGACAAAGCAGCATGATATTCTATGTGACGTCATACTACTACACCGATTGGACCAATTAGGACTAGTGTGAACTGTCTGGTGTCTAAATATCCTGAATCATTCCGGATTCGTAGGTTCGCATGACTTGCCGCAGTTACGTCACTTTGCCCACCTCAGCAGGAGTGAAAAGGCGGGAGTGAAGTGAGTCACTTGAGTGAGCCGCACCGCTATCGGCTATGCAGCGATAGGAGGAAAATGTGAAAAATCAACACCAACAAAGTACACTATCTGGTGGGAGGGGGCTCGTAATCTTCACAGTCACGGATAGATTAATCGATTGACCAGATTCAAGTGGTATCGACTCGGAGAATCCTTTATTTGTCGAGATGTCCGTGGAAAATAAGAAGGTTTTGCTGTAAGTCTGTACAATCCTACCCCTTCTCGAAGCCGCGACTCCTTTGGCGGCGGATTTATGCTGTAAGAGCGATCAGTTGTTTGAACGCCATGTCTATGACTATAAAAAATCATCAGCACGTTGATGATATTACTGAAGAAGAAGGATTGATATCATTAAAAGAAAACTCCTGCTGATCAACGTCATTGCCATCTCAGTCTTGGAAGCGGGTTTGGTATGGATCCTGTGTACCAATTGTTGATTTAGGTTCGGTTATCATAGCAGACAGCCGACTGACTGTTCTGGCTTGCCCGGCATCATTTCCGCTACTTAGTCGCAAAGCCCACACTTGATGTTCTTGACGGATCTGGCGTGGAGGTCACTGTTGGTATGCTATCGTTCATCACCGCCCCGTTCGCTCAATTCAATCATCGGCAAACGGATTAAAGGCTAACCCCTTTCTTTCAATCAGCCTGTCGTAGGCTTGCCGCCGGTCAGGACCTCATCAAGGGCTCTAAAAACGCCAGGGCTATCTCTCTTGATGTCAGTGACGATAAGGCGCTTGATGAGGCTGTCGCCAAGGTTGATCTCGTCATTTCATTAATCCCATACACATTCCACGCCACTGTTATCAAGAGTGCCATCCGGAACAAGAAGCATGTTGTCACAACTTCTTACGTCTCGCCTGCCATGTTGGAGTTGAATGAGGATGCAAAGAAGGCTGGCATCACTGTCATGAACGAGATTGGTGTTGACCCAGTAAGATCTACTGATGGACGATTAACAATAAAAAGAATAATGTTTGCTGATGCACAAAGTAGGGTGTTGACCATCTCTATGCTATCAAGACCATTCACGAGGTAACGACCCAATGAGCATTTCGAACTCACCAATTTTCAGATCAAGTGGTTGACTTTTAATTACAGGTTCACCAAGCCGGAGGTAAGATTCTTGGGTTCTACTCGTTCTGCGGTGGTCTTCCTGCCCCGGAGGCCTCCGACAACCCGCTTGGCTATAAGATGTCCTGGTCACCTCGTGGAGTGTTGCTGGCTCTCCGGAACACTGCCAGAATTATCAAGGACGGGAGGCATGTTGAGATTCAGGGCAAGGATCTCATGGGGACCGCGAAGCCCTATTACATCTACCCTGCCTTTGCTTTCGTTGGCTATCCCAATCGTGACTCAACGGTCTACCCGGAGAAATATCAGATTCCTGAGGCAAAGAACGTCGTCAGAGGTACCTTGCGCTATCAGGGATTTCCTGAGATGATTCGCACTCTTGTCGACATTGGTTTTCTTTCCGATGAGCCCAAGGACTTCCTTAGCTCTGCTGGCTCCTGGAAGGAAACTACTCGGAAGGTCGTCGGTGCTTCATCCAGCTCAGAAGCGGATCTCGTGGAGGCTATCGTCTCCAAGACCAGCTTCAGGGATGACGAAGAGAAACAACAAGTCGTGAACGGCCTTCGCTGGATGGGTCTCTTCTCTGACGAGCAGATCACTCCGAGCGGCAACCCCCTCGACACTCTCTGTGCCACTCTCGCAAAGAAGATGGCGTACGGTCCTGGTGAGCGTGACATGGTCATGTTGCAGCACAAGTTTGAAATTGAGAATAAGGATGGCTCCAAGGAGACGAGGACTAGCACGCTGGTTGAGTACGGTGACCCCGCCGGTTACTCGGCGATGGCTCGTCTGGTTGGCGTGCCATGTGCTGTTGCAGTTCAGCAGGTTCTTGATGGCACGATCAGTGACAAGGGCATCCTAGCTCCGATGACAGAAGAGATTTGTGCTCCTCTTCGCAAGACGCTCGAGGAGAAGTACGGCATCAGGATGATTGAGAAGACTCTCTGAATGCTATCAAGCCGTTGGACGGAACGACCTTGAACATGCAGTGGGAGTCGCGCTTCGCGCGATCGATTGGAGATGACTGAAAGGAAGGAAAACAAATGCATGTCCTAAGTGTACATACCAAGTATCGGAAATGAAGCTCAGCAAAATCAACAGCAACAATAGAGTCCCATCATTCGAATTATTTCTTTCTAGCGTTAGGATTCTTTCGAAACCGGTACCGAAGCTCGTGCTCGGGAATTCAGAGCACCCACACACGAATAATGCAGATGCCCTATCCATCGCAAGACATCTTTGATAGTCTCGAGCCCCGTTATGCGCATTCCCGAACCCTTTGCAAAGAGTTGCAATGCATCTGCAAGCATCTGCAAGCATCCGCACCTTTTTTTTTTTTTTTTTTCATTCCTCTTTTTCTCTTTTTCAACACCAGCCGTTTCCTTCGGTTAGCCAAGAGGAAGCAACCGATTTGGAAATTCCATGTGTCACGTAAAAGTCCAAATCACAAAGCGACCATCCGTCTGACAATGCTGATTGCTTCTTGCGATTGCAGCTGACACTACCCGGTTCTTCTACTTACGTTATTTTCCCCTCTACCATCAACCCCATGAGTCATTGATGTTCTTCAGCAAACAGATACACTCACACCATGTGTACTCAATGGCATTCTTCAGCAAGACCGAAAGATAGCCAGAGCCCCAACTGCATTAATAGGTACAATCTCCAGTATACATGTAGATGTGAAAGCGTAGATAACCATGTACACAATCCATAACCAAGGGGTCTACTCCAGCCATATCAATCATGCTTCCTGCGAGATAAGAGGTTCGGTTCAGCCCGACCTCCCGCTACTCCATCTCCCAGCCTCCCCATCTGCGCTTCCCTTCGTACTACGCCATACCCCATACCCCATAATCATTATCTCATACCAAGTAAATCAAAGTAAATCAGACGGAGGTAGTAGAGCATAGAGGCTTTGCTGGTCATCTTTCACATACCACATGGCATTGACATGGTGTGCTCTAGTTGGGTGCTTCCAGACATCTCCTCTCAATATGGCAGGTGCTTTTCAGTGCTGCCTGTCTATAGGATAGAAGATTGGTTTGGTGTCCTGCACAGGGTGCAATTGGGTGCAATCTCTTTCTCCCCAAGTCATATCAAAACTGCATGATGCGACAGGTTAAACTATGACTTTGTCTCTCTCTCTCTCTCTCTCTACCTCTCTACCTCCACCCATCTCCTCTCTCCTCGTCTTGTTTTCTTCTTTTTTCTTCTTCTTTTGAAGAGACTGCTTGACGTTTCTTTCATCTTGGCTAACTCTTGGCTGAGATGACACAATCAGGCATGTATGTTCCTTGTCTTGTTCTTTAATTGAACCGTCTTGTTGAGTCAAGGTAACCCCGGTTGGCTTTCTCCTTCGACACCTGACCGCAGGATACTTCAACATCCTGCCAGAAAGATCATCTCAATCTGAATGGTCATACTATTTCACATGGTCCTCATGATGAGAGCCAGTGGAGTGCAGGGACCGTTGGCTGCTTTTATTCTTCCCTCCCAACGCTGACTCGCAAAATCTCAACAACGAGCATTAGGCGGACTTAGTACATACAGCACTCACGATGCTAGGCAACCTGGCTAATCAATCTTCTACTGCTTCTGTTCTTCAGCCTTGAGACTGAGTCAGCTCGTGCGTGCGTAATTGCACGAATATATTCACGTTGAACGAGGGTTCAATGTCTCCCAAGTCATTCGCCGCCGCTTCATGCATCCTTCCTAGTTCAATGGGGAATATGCACCGAGAGGCATACATGGGTGTTGTGAAATTGCAATGCAAGCAGAAGACCCGTTTTCTTTTCTCTTATCTATTTTTTTTTTTCCTTTTCCCTCCTTCTTGTTCTTGTTTTTTTCTTTCTTTCTTTTTTTTTCTATTTTTTTTTCTCTATACTGCTGTCCTGTTGATTGCTTCTCTCTCGCTTGCCCTGCGGTCATGAGGGAAATGGACCGTTGATCCGTGCAACGGGCTTGGAGGATGCTGCCTACCACTTTGCACCAAGAGGCTGACTCCTGAATGTGCTGTGGAAGGCCGGTCAGTCCTGTGTTGCCCTTGCATCTTCATTAGACCATTTTTTGATCAGAGAAAGCGGCCACCGTCACGCTCAAAAGCCATCACTTGTCGCCGAGAGGACACCAAAGAAGATGAGCAGAAGAAAGCCAGTGAAAATGCCATCTTCATGTGGCGTATTTAAGGACGATCCTCATGTTCTGCGCATCGTTGTTGTTCAGATGGTATTTATATACTAAATCATGTCTCTCACATATCAACCTGATTGTTGTCACCGGTACTCAAGATTGCAGTCCTGACTGTTGCTACATCATTGCCTCTCCCTTCATTCCCCTACCCTCTTTTCGAATTGACTTTCGAGATTCTGTTGTTTTTCCTTCTCCCCTGTTTACTTCCTCCTCTTTCTCCTCCAGCAAATGCAATCATGAGATTGCTTCTCTGGGCCCTATCCGCTTTAGAGGCATGCACAGTTGTGCTGGGAGCTCCTGCAGCTTCTCGCGTGTCGGTAGTCGCGCCAAGTCCTCAGGCGACATATCTAGGTGGAACTGAGCCCGGTATTGAGTACTTCAAGGGAATACCTTTTGCTCAGCCACCTGTCAAAGATCTTCGTCTCAGACCACCAAAGAAGCTTGACAAACCGTTGGGAAGACGCGAGGCTACCGAGTTTGGTCCAATATGCCCTCAATTCATATCCAGCATCCAGAAGGGAGGCCTTGATCTATTGCCTCAACAGGTACTCGGCCAAATAATGAATAGCCCTTTGCTGCAGCACAATCTTCTTGGCTTGAGGCAGTCTGAAGACTGCCTGACTTTGCATATTTATAGACCTGCTGGCACGAAAAAGGGTGACAAACTTCCCGTGCTGTTCTGGATCTTCGGTGGTGGATTTGAATTGGGCTGGAGCAGCATGTATCCAGGGGAGGCGTGGGTTTTGGAGTCCGTCGCTATGCAGCAACCCATCATATACGTTACTGTCAGCTATCGTGTCGGTGGTTTTGGGTTCTTGCCAGGGAGGCAAGTGAAAGAGGACGGAGCTGGCAATCTTGGCCTGCGTGACCAAAGAGCGGGTCTTGAATGGGTTGCTGATAATATTGAGGCATTTGGTGGTGATCCAGATAGAGTCACTATATGGGGAGAATCAGCTGGCGCAATTTCCGTATTTGACCAAATGCTTCTTTACGATGGCAACAATACATACAACGGCAAGCCCCTCTTCCATGGCGGGATAATGAACTCTGGTTCGGCAGTTCCCGTACTTGACATTGATTCTAGTAAAGCGCAAGGAGTCTATGATCTTGTCGCTCAGGCTGGAGGATGTGACACTTCAGATGACTCTTTGGACTGCCTTAGGAAGCTGGACTACTACGATTTCCTTGACGCTACAACGTCAGTACCGGGATTGTTTGGCTTTCACTCGCTTGCCCTCAGTTACCTTCCGAGACCTGATGGAGAAACACTCACTGCCTCTCCTGATGTTCTTGGCCGAGCTGGGAAGTACCCAGACATCCCTATAATTATCGGCGATCAAGAAGATGAAGGGACCATGTTTGCACTCTCCGAATTCAATCTTACGACCAAGAAGGAGGTAATTGATTATTTGCGAGAGTACTACTTTACGAAGATACCACGAAAGGATCTTACTACGCTGGTTTCACTTTACGACGATACATCAGAGGATGGATCGCCCTTTAGAACAGGACTTCTAAACAATGTGACACCACAATTCAAGCGTCTTGCTGCGATTCTGGGTGATCTTGTCTTCACTCTAACCCGTCGAGTCGTTCTTCAGATCTTCACTGAACAGCGAAAGGACAGCAAAGCATGGTCGTACCTCTCTTCATACTACCACGATACACCGGTGATGGGCACATTCCACGGCTCAGACCTGATTCAAGTCTTCTTCGGCATCGTGCCTAATTACGCATCTCGTTCGTTCAAAAACTATTACATATCATTCGTCAATCATGGTACCCCTAATAAGGGTTCGCAGACGTATCCCGATTGGCCGGAATGGAAAGAGAATAAGCAATTGCTAAACATGAACTCCGGCAACTCAAAATTCATACGCGATGACTTCCGGCAAAAGGCATCGGATTTTCTTGCCAATAACATGGAGGTCTTATACTTCTGATCGGACGTCCTAGTTCGTCCCGGGAAGCATCATTTTAATATATATACTTCATCATTTTGTTTGGATTGTTGATTGGCATTGCTCTTTATCTGTTTATTCCTTTTCATTTTTGGACTTCAGGGGCTTCAATTTGCTCTTTTGCTCAATACGCCCACGTGTTGATTCTCAAATCCCTACCTCTGTTATATAGTGTCGGCGCCATGGAGGGTTCAGTTGTCTTATGCAACTCTGAGCAATTCCTCCTCCTGCCCTTGTCTTAGACTGGCCATCCTCACACGAATGAACCCTTACGTAGTTTGGAGATGATCGTAACGAGTTTGACGAACGGAGTATTATTGGACTTATTTGACTGCGAATAAAATCATAACAAGCTCTGCGGCTCTTCGGCGCACAGCGATCAAAGCCATCACGATTTTCTTTTCCTTCATTTCCCCCTCTTTCCACCAAGTGATATATTCTAGGTAAAACTGACATGTATCGATCGAAACGTTTCCCTCATTTGTTTTGCTGTCTTCCTCTACTTCATTTCCTTTCTTTTTTATCTCTTTTCTTGTATTTTATATCAATTTTTCAGGTGCGGAACAAACAGGCGATTGAACTTATTTCCGAACTGAACTTAAACTGAACTGAACTGAACTGTGCTGAACTTGCTGAACTGAACTAAACGTCGCAAAACTGAACTAGCGGAACGCAAAACTTTTGGGATGTCCTCTGGCTCGGGCTGGGTCTGTCAACGGACATGATAAAAAGAACTTTTAGTTGTTGGCGCATCGTATTTCCATTGGCCCTATCTCAATTCACTTGTCATTCTCTTCTGTCGTACTTTCGCTTCCATTATTCGAATCTTGAGATAGGGGTTGTTAGTACGCAAATAGTTGTTGGTGTCTGCTCTACGCAGCAATCGCCTCTCCCTGCTCTCCTTCCGCTGCGGGCATCAAGTTTGTACCGATATCTCCTGCGGAGGAGTGTACGGGCTCGAGGCTAGGCTCCCAGCTGCGGAGATCATGCTCAGCATCATCAAGGATGCGTCGAGCAGCATCAACATTCTCGTACTCCGGCCGGGTGTCACCTGGAACAAGAGGACTATCGTCAAGCAAGTTGAGAAGACGACGGCCGTGACGGGCCAAGATGATTTGCTTCTCAGCACGCTCAATAGTGGCAGCAAGCTTGAGGTCGAATGCCTCCTTGAACTTTTGACGCGTCTGTTGGGTCAATTGGTTAGTACTGTGAATCAATCATCTGATTGGCGGGCATTGTTTCGTCTCGGGTTCTTGTCACGCCTCCTCTCTTTCTTTCTTGCTTTCAATCACTCGAGATGAAAGCGAATCAACATACAATATTCGTCAATTGAGCTTCAGCAACGAGTGACTGAGCCTCCGCGCGGACTAGCTCTTGCTCCAAAGATATGAGCTTCTGGCCATTGGGGTCTTTGATCTTCTCTCTCTGGATCTGCTCAATGACTTTGCTCTTATAATCACGAGTAGGCTGGACGGACGCCTCAGTATTGCGAACGTGCTTCAGAAGGTTACGATAATCATCGAGATTCTGAGCATACAAGTCCTCCTGCTCACCAATCTCCGCCAACAAGACACCTAGCTTATCAGACAGGTCGGAGATGGCTGCATCATTTGTATAGTCACCCCAATCGGACAATTGAGAGGCAATGGAAACACGATCTCGAGCAGCACTCTCGTAACACTCAATAGCATGGTTTTCTGTTTTTATTATCCGAAATAACCTTTTGCTCAGCTCTGGCTGTTGAATACCACGTAGAGTTGACATGGAAAAGCGGTGTTTCACAGGCCGGTCAACCTGGAGGCCGCGCCGACGATGTGCAGTTCCATTCCTGTCGTGCCAGTGTCAGAATATGCAGATCGTGCGAAACATCGAGACAGAACAGAATGCCTGACTGAATTAGATGATTGCGTGACAATAATATATGACAGCTGGGAGGGGAAAAGGGAAGAAGAGCTGGGTGACGAAGGGCATGCTGACTCACATTGTCATTTTTTTCACTACACCTCGACTGTATACAGCCGCTATCACGATTCATAGGTACGGATAGGAAAGGGATATACTTACGATTGTTGAATCCCATATATCTGAACAGCAACCATCACAGGATCACTCATAACAACGCTATGGATTTTCGCATGGAAGGTTGTAGCCGGTGCCACAACGCTCTTACCCGAACTCTTCCAACCAGGCGGGCAAATGTCCTTTCCATCTTCCAAGTACAAGATGTGGCAGTCGCCACCTCCTAAGTTACGTCCGCAGACGGCGTGAGTTCGCTTTCATTCCTTTTCTGGCGGAGAGTTGAGTTTCCCCTCCTGTTTTTGAGGCTAGCTTCGCCATGGGTCTTTATCAGGGGTCCTAACCGGGCTCTTGTCCCCCCTTGTCCTCCATACGATGGTGCTAAATGGACCGTCTAGGCACCGATGGAATTGATGATTTAAGGATATATTTAAGCTTATATCAAACCGATAGACCCACTTGCCGTGTCCTGTGCAGGGCCCTTGTTGGAGGAAGCAATTGGCTTTGGCACCTGGTCATGGGGGCAAACCGAGATGAAGCTTAGCTTGCAGTCTCATCTCAATGGACACGGGGTGGCAATGTGCAGTGTCACGATGGGAAGGTTGGTTATAATTAGAGGTGATCCGTTAGCCAGGAGAGATAGGCAGCATGACCACCAAGTGGTGTCACAAACTAGTATGAATATACTGTATCAGACACATGCCCTGGGCACTTTTGGTCCAGCACCATGCAGACGGGCATTTGAAAAGGGAATAACGGTGTCAGATGGGAATGGGAATGAATATGGAGATAAGGCTGCCATTCTTTGCAGCGGAAGCGGAGAATCAGCATTGAAGACGCACTTCTACTTTCCGCTTTCCAGAGTGACCATCATGACTCTTTTCAGGGTGTAAGAAGCCAGAAGGACACGACCACTCATTCTACACCATGATATGATGCGAATGCGATCGCAATCAGGGAAGAAAGAGAACAGTTGTCACATTGCTAGAGAGTGTGAG
>JAGYHZ010000451.1:0-10435 GCA_024244195.1 Ascosphaera aggregata | reverse complement strand
ATCCACTGCGTCGAAGTTATCCATCTTCCGAGCTAGCGCGTCGTCCAAAAGCATGCGAAGTCGAGATACCAAAACACCGATTCTAGCCCAGCCGCGAATACGGAACCATCCGTCAACTATGGCGCCTCGTCCAAGCGTGTCGAGGGTGATGGGTCCGCAGAATAGTAGAAGGGAGTAAGCGTTGAACGGTGTCAGATCACGGATAAACACCTTACTCGTGGCTATTTTCGTGAAATAGCTGACAAAGGCCGCTCCACCGGAGAAATTCTGCGCATCAAAGAGGTGCGAACTGGGGTGCACGAATACACGGCCATTCTCCTGGTTAAAATATTTGATGGTTCGAGCCTCAGGATCAACTTCAATTGTCCCTGAAACAGAAGACATGAATTTTTTGTCGGGGAGGCCGATGCTGGCAACCTGTGGGTTGAAGGAGCCTGCTATCAATGCGCGGAGTAGCATGGTGTTTGCATTATGCTGATTCCACCGCCGCGATGACTGCGTATATTGGATAGGCAGAATGCCGACGTCTTTCAATGAAGACAGCAGCTGCGCACGGTTAGAAGATATCTCGCGCAGAGTCCCAAAGCTGAGAAATTTCTCACTGCACCATGCTTGTGTCTTCCAGATTCCTTTGCTGCTGACATGCTCAATCCATTGCTGGTATGCAATAAGGTCAATGAGGAGATCTCCATCGCCTGTAGAAAAGGATGCACGGCTTGCCCTCGCTTCTTCTCGTTTATCGCGGGGCGAAAGAAAGGGACTCTTAGCCGTTAAGATAGCAGCAATCGTTAGGCATGCCTCCATACAACCAAATATAGCACCATAGATCAGTAGCTTAGCACAGCGAAGATCACTCGGAATAATTGATAGGTATTTTCCAAGGGAGGTCAATCGTTGATTATCCAGGGCCCCAATGCGATGCAGGAGATTCAATGCACCATCAACAGCGACCATCTCGGGAGGCGTTATAGTGCTAGCAAGAAATGTAGATACGTCTTTGACACCTCTCATGGCCTTCACAGAAAGGCAAAGCTGTTCCAGTGGTACTCGACGAATTTCAGGCTCTGGCCTGTCACTCATTTCGGATTCCGCTTTTCGCGTGTACAGTTTATAACAGATACCACTCCTCACACGACCAGCACGACCTCTTCTTTGCTTGCAAGCAGCTTTTGACGCCCAAACTTCTCCGAGACGAGTTATATTATCATTTGGATCATAGCGTGTCTCTTTTACACGGCCAGTGTCGATGACAGCAACGACATCCTCAATAGTGATAGAAGTCTCCGCGACGTTAGTTGCGGCAATGACCTTTCTCTTGCCGGACGGTGGTCGAAAAAAAACGCGTCGCTGCTCCTCAGGTGTGAGCGAGGCGTGAAGAGGTAAAGGATATGCGAATGGTAGGGCGCTCAGAGCAGCGAGGCATCTGTCAATTTCAGCTGTTCCGGGCAAGAAAATTAAAACACTGCCGGGCTGTCCAGAGAATTGAGTGTCGAAAAGTCTGACGGTGGCAGTGATGAGATCGTAATTGATACCCATTCCCAACCTCTGCAAAACATTGCCAATGCTTGTTGCGGTTGGAAGTCCACTCCCCATCTCGTACTCATCAGCATATAATGATGATTTCCTAGCCGGATCAAATCCAGTCAGACGCACAACGTCATCTACATATCGATCCTCGATTGGAAAAGTCCTTCCAGGTATACTGATCTGACCAACGATCTTGCCGCCACCAAAATACTCGGAGAAAATGTGAGCATCGAGCGTAGCGGACATCAGTATCAGTTTTACGTCCCTCCGCTTCTTCAAAACTTCACGGAGCAATGCAAGGAGAAAGTCAGTGTCCAGACTTCGCTCATGAACCTCATCAACAACAACGTGAGTGACGTCGGCTAATGAGTCGACTATATTCTCGCCGCCGGTCTGCATGCGCCGCAACAGGACACCAGTGGTCATGAATGTGATTTTCGTGGTCCCACGGCGCACTTTTGAATCGCCACGAACAGTATAGCCAGTCTCACCACCGACCGTATCACACCGCTCATCGCTGACACGATCCGCAAGACTGAGAGCAGATATACGCCTAGGTTGTGTGCATATTATGTTGGCAGCAGCGCCGAGTCCACGGCGTATCATATCATCCAAAATGAACTGGACTGACTGTGTACTTTTACCACTTCCAGTTTCTCCTGAAATGATGGTAACTTGGTGCGAGTTGACAGCTTCAATGATGGTCCCCTGCATGGCCCAAGCAGGTAACGACTGTCTTACGGACAACATTTTCTGTTGCGCTGCCGTCGACTGTTTCTGTTCCCATTCACTGAGGATCTTAAGACTCTGAGGCGAATTGACGCTCCAGTCAGGAGAATTAGCCGCCTTCCTGCTCCGCTGCTTCGTATGGGTGAATGCGGCATCTGGTTTCTCGGAATGAGATATAGCCTCCGTGGAAATAGGTCTAAGCTTTCCAGGATTTTTGTATAGCAAGGGCAGATTCTCTTCAAGCCAGCAAACAAGATTGAAAATCATAGGCTCGCCCAAAAAGTCCTGGCAAGCATGCTGGATAGCTTGTCTGGTAGCACTAAGGCGAATGTATGCAGGGATGTCTTTGCCTATGATAGACAGGATGACGGGACTTTCAGGGTAGACAGCCACTGATGGTTTGCGAAAAACTGCAATGGGTTGAGAGGGCAAACATTCAACCTCTAGTGTGACCCGACATGATCGTGAAGACAACTTTTTGTACCTTTCAGCAAAGATAGCTTCTAAAGTGTCATGTTCCTCCTCCCAAACGGGGCAATCGAGCGAGTCACCCGTTGCATTGTCAGTGTCAGATTGCACGAGCATCCTTTGTAAGGTCTCCGCAGCCAGATCTTCGTCTCCACCCTTGCTATCCAAAATACCCGCACAGAAATCGAATGAGTAACCTGCCGCAGCAAGACGCTTAATCTTCCCTTCGCGAACCAGATTGCCTGAGGCTACAGAAACCCCTGCAGAATAGTTCTCCGGCAAACTCCACGCCGGTAAATCATCTTCTGGAATGTGAATTAGAAGCCATTCAAGGACTTCTTCACGGTCCTTGCAATAGGCAACCGCCTCCTCAATGTGGCTTCGTCTGAACCCCAGGACACATAAGTCGTCCACGATTTTATCTTTCTCAGCCTGCGATATAGTTACGCCGTAGGGATTCCAAACAGCATTGCCTCTGATGAGGCCTTCCACCGTTTGTCGGATTTTCGAACCCATATCAACCTTTACTGCACGCTGCCAAGACTTATCGTCCCTTTTACCCTGCTCAATAGCAGCTGCAGGGAGACCCAGCTGAACGCTCGTGGCCTTCTCCTTCATTTTCTGTCCCTCACGTACTGCCCTTCTCTTGGCCTGTTCCTCTGTGGCTTTTTTCCGCTCTTCCAGGGCCACAAAAGGGTCTGCCTCATACATCCACCCCTTGCCCTGTTCCACATCCTCCGTCTTCATTTTCGAGAAGTCCCCTTTCCATAAGTCCCTGTAAGTCAGCGGCATCATCATATGGATATTTCGCATGTTGCAGACACGGAAAAGACAGTATGCCGCAGCAAAATGACGAGCTTCCAGAGCAGTAGGCTGTATAGCAAGATGTTTATGTGATGGCGGAGGGTGCATGGGCGGTAAGCTGATAATTTCGTTTGTCTTTGCATTCTTCTGGCGAAGAATGACTGAGGATATGAACCCAGTACCCGACTTGCTCTGCATGGTACGTTAGCCAATGTCACATCAAAGGGCCTAACATGCTGCACACCATCGTATACTCCGGTTTCTCCCATTTTTGTTTCTGGCAATGCTCCGAGAGCATGTTCACTGGGAGTTTCCCCGTCCATGATGCACCGCCAATGATCGACTTAATAGTAGGTTTCCTTGCTTCCTCCGCCTGGATTCCGGAAGAACCCTTCTTGCCAGCTGTCTGCTTCGTTGTGCTAGCGGCAGATTTTGTTCCACCCTTGGGCTTCGATCCTCCTGAGGCAACGAAGGTCTGGATATCAATTTCTTGAGGAGGAGGCAGCTGCTGCTGCCGGTGCTTCTTCGCTCCACCCTTCGGGCAACCGCCCTTCTTGGGGCCCATCCTTCACAGCGCCGCAGCTGACTTCCAAACTTGAAATGCTGCGTACAGCTCAAATTGATTGATCCTCATTCCAAATTAAATAGAATTAAAAGAAAACCGTTGGTTGACATCTTTAACCTTGACTGGGACCCACATCGGCTAACGCCGATCTAATCTTATCGCCAGACACGATCAAAATCCTGAGTGCCTACTCGAGACAACTACATCTCTTTACCAGACGGACACAAGTGCGATAATAGAGGCTGGTCAGGCCAACAAGCATAGAAGCCGGATTACCTCTATCTGCCGTGCAGGTCAAATCTCTTTGGATCACGCCGTATTTATTGCCGAAATGCCAGAGGAAAACGTTCCGAAAAGCTTAGCTGCTGACCCGGCAACTCCTCGTTTAGGCCCATCAGAGCCGAAACGGCATAATGCCTGTGAGTGTTTGATACTGTGGTATCGACTTCGCTGCTAATGTTTTTCTTCGATTCTAGTCACCGTTCTTATGTCAGGTCCCGATTCTTCGTTAGCCAAGCGCATACACAAGATTCATGAAGACAAGCCTTCTAAGAAGACAAAATTCAATGTCAGAGACGCTCTATATGAATATATTGAAACGCCCGAATCATTTCCTCCGTCCGTCGTTCTCGATCACAATAAAACTTTTGTGGTGATTAGGGACAAGTTTCCTAAGGCCTCATTGCATATGCTACTTCTACCGCGCAACCGTGACAAGACATGGGTTCATCCCATTAAGGCTTTTGACGATGTACATTTCCTCGAGGAGGTGTGCGCTGAAGCCGCCAATGTCATGAAACTTGCTGCATCTGAATTGAGAAGACTTCATGGCCAATATTCGGAACAGGAAAAGATACGCCGAGATGCAATGGCAGCTGAACCTCCTCCTGACGAGTTGCCTGAAGGTCGTGACTGGGAACGCGAGTTGCAATGTGGCATACATGCAGGGCCGTCAATGAATAATCTGCACATTCACATTATGTCCATTGACAGAAGCGGCCCCTATGTGAAGCACCGCAAGCATTACAATAGCTTTTCGACTGCATTCTTCATACCCCTGAAAGACTTCCCACTTGCATCCGACGATTACAGGAGAACTTCCTTAGTATCGGCTTGTTTACATGAGGATCTTATATGCTGGAGGTGTGGCAAGAATTTTGGAAATGCTTTTGACCAGCTTCAAAGGCACTTGCAGAGCGAATTTGAGGAGTGGAGACGAATATAGCCGATTGGTTCGACGTCCACTTCTCAATGCCAGCTTCATGGTAGGTAGATCGGCAGTGCAAAAAAAAAAAAAACCAACCAGGTGAGTGAACTATCCGCTGGCTGGTTGAATAGACCGCTGAAGGACGTCTTGAAGGAAAAGCTTCTTGGGCTCGGTCTCAAAATCGCAGTCGTGTTGAGAAGCCACCACTACATCTCTCTCATATTTCATCCAGGTGAGGGTCTTATCAATCACCTTTTTTCAATCACTAATATCTGAGATTTATTGAGCCTTCCTTGCGTCTCCGAATGTTAATTGGATCGCCGCTAGCAAGCAGGTGAATAAAAGTAATCATAACATACAACATACGATGAGTAAAAAATTGGAGCTGCGGGGAATCGAACCCCGGACCTCTCCCATGCTAAGGGAATATTATACCACTAAACCACAGCCCCTTTTTTGATTGACTGATTGATCGATTAATCATATCCATGGACATCTACACTATATAGTGAACATACAGATCTTAGGACGCGTTGACCGTTGTGACGGTCGAGGAGTTGAGCCTTGTTGATGATAATTAAAGAGAAAAGAACGAATTGTATTGTATTAGAGCAAATCGGCATACATACACTTATTACAATCAGTCTGAAGAAGTAAATAAACAACGTATGCAAGAGGCAACGGGAAGCAGAGCTATACAGTAGTCTGGTGATATTTCTGGTTGATTGGTCCGACTGTATCACCGGTTGTATACGCAGGTGCATAATGTCTCTGGCTCTGATATGATGATAATTAGGAAGCTAAGCAAGGTGTCAGTGTGCGTTTACGTCTGAACTTGAAGAAGGCAGTTCATGATCAGCCCTAGCTATTTTGTATGTTTAGTGATTACCATTAGTGGGCTGTTGTCACACATAGCCCCTAACATACTTGATGTAGATGCATTAGCTTTTGCTAGCATCTCTTATAGTACCTGCAAATAGCATGCATTGCAGTCTACCTCATAAATCATTATTATGCCCAACTGATGGCTAGCTAGAACAATTGCCATTTCCTATACAGACAATGAATATTAGCTCACTTGAAAGCCACACAGAATGACTCCCAAACAAGACAGTGATCTTTAGCATGTGTGTATCATAATGCTGAACCTCATTAGACAACAGTCAATGTTCCTGTGCCCTTCAGGGTTAGCTTGAGCCCATGAAAGTGCTGATGTTTCTTACACCAGGAAATCCCACGGCATTGTCGGAATACGCTGTGCTACTACTAGTCTTGGGGACCACATGAAATTGCGGGCCGAAGCTGAGTCCAAGCCAGCCAATGCGATAGATACCTTACTCGCCTTATCACGTGTGGTTCAGGTATCACTGCTCTACTTATACCGGTGCATAGCCTTTAGCATTGACTATGGTTACGCTGGACTTTTTTTTAAAGTCTGTGTCTACAGTGTGGCACTGCCCTGTGGATTACTCGAGACAGATCTGATGCGACTGATCAAAGGGGTAGAAGAGGTTGCCTCGTGTATTTGTGAAAAGAGGTGGGTATATCAACATTATTACATGGGTTATCGCGGCTAGAATACGAAGCTGAAAACCCATATAAACCACGCTGGCAAGCATGCTACTCTTGTTCTTCAGTGGAGTTATAGAGCATGCTGGTGTGATAGCGCAACCTGGTTTGGCATTGACAATTGTCATCGCAAAGGCTCAGACGGTGACTGCCCGCCCTATGAACGGAGCAAGTGGCTGGATTGGTGCATAGTTCGTCAGCCTAGAAAGCTGCGTTCGCGCAATCCTCATAAGCTCACACGCCCGTTCAATCATCGCCGTGTCTCTGCAAACGCATCTTACATCCGTGCATGTGGCACACGTCTTTCCTTACTGAATTCTCGAGAGGAGCTCTAAAACAATTAAATTGAAGGACTCCCAGCCCAAAAAGGTTGAGCGCATGAATTACTTCTCGACCATTATCACGCCATCTGTCAATAGAGCTAGCACAGCATTGAAAGTTCCGCCCTCCACAATGGATAATACCGACAGCGTGGCACACCGCCGTATCTTGGTTCTTGAGAGTCAGGTATCCGAGCTTAGCGACAAAACAGTCATCATGGGTACGTCTACATGCTTTCATTTTACCTCCAACCAGCCAGGCAAGCGAAAGAATAGGATGTAGGACCAGCTAACCAAGCCACGAATTAGCCGCCCGTTTGGCTGATTCTCAGAACGAGATCTTAGAGCTTCAGGCGAAATTGCAACAAGCTCTACAGCAGCAGAATACGTCATCCCGCCCTGAGACACCAAGTCGGCCAATGGATTTTTTCGCTCGGCAAGAAAGGACAAACACCCATCTGTCACCATCACCACCCCAATCACAGCACAGAAACCCCTCGCCAAGCCGCTTCAAGGCTTTTTTCATGTCGCGTGACCAAAACCGTCCGAACAACGGATTTTCGTCCTCAGTTTCGTCAGACAGTTCGCTCCAAGAAGCTTTGTCACGCGAAACTCAATTGCGAAAGGAAGCGGAGTCTAAGCTGAATGAGGTTACGACTGAAATAGAGGAGTTGACAGCTTCCTTATTCTCCGAAGCTAACGAGATGGTAGCTCAAGAAAGAAGGGCAAGAGCCAAGTTGGAAGAGAGGGTTGCAATGCTTGAAAAAAGAGACTTAGATAAGAAAGTACGGCTGGAAAGACTCGAGAAGGCGGTCACGCGGGTTGACAGGGTTAGAAGTCTTGTCGGGGAGAAAAGGGACTCAGCACACTCGATGTCAGTGTTTGAGCGGTATTGCCGAGTGGCGAGTCCGTGATTCGCTTCCCAACATGGATGCGAGACAGACACTGAATTTGCAAATCATCTTCATTGGTTTCTTATCGTTGTGAAGGTAACAATGTTGGGAGGCTATCTATTTTTTACACAAGTTCTGTTGTCATAGGCCGTGAACTGCGACCCCCCTGCGACCCCCTTTAATGCAGTTATTCAATCAACAAGGTTCCCGATTTTTGGCGAGCGACGTTTTCTTGAAAAGCATTATCCATGTCTGCCAAGCAAGAATGGAATAGAACAGTCTCTTTGTAGCTCTGCTAAGCACGTCCCCATTGTGATATCCGTAGATTAATGCAAGAACTAGGCTGGTCCATCCTATTATCTTTTTCCACGGTGTAATTTTTTGTAGAGCTTTTGAAGGCTGCTTCCAGTGAACTGACCGGAATCGGCAACTGCTCCCTTCAGAATCTTCATCTGATGGACTGTTGCCTGCCTCGGCAAGACCCGTGACGCTGCCCAGTGTTGCTAGAGTTACACAGTTTACAGATGGCTCTTGCCTTTGGACCAATTGAGCTTCGGTGGTAGCTCTACGTCTCTTCTTCCCGCACCTATCTTGAGAGCTGGATACACTCACTTCTGAGGGGAATCCTAAAGCAGACTGGCTACCTTCCTGCCAAGCACGAATGTTTGACCTGGTACTCTCCGACATTCCGGTCCTTCCCTTCGTCCGTCTCTCTCTAAATTTCATCATGACATGATCCATGAGCCTTTGAGTGTGCGATTCTCTTTCTTTTTCCCTCCTTGTTTTGCTTAATCTGGAGTGCCACCATGCACTGAAGGAATCCTGAGTTTCATTTCGGAGGATCCAAACGCTTTTCCCCGCGTGACAAGCGAAGGTATCCATATAAATTGAACCAGCGGCAAGTAACAGCTGGTCGACAACGCAGATCAATTCGTTGAAGATTTCAAGGCGCTCGTGGGAAGATAAGGACTGGTCGATAACGATAAGATTCCTTTCGAATTTCTCCTCAATATCGAACTCGGGAGGTCCATTTCCCTGGCTGTTGAAAGACCAAAAGGAGAAAGCCTCTTCGCTACATCTAGTTGCTTCCTTTGACGGTAGCTCAATATGATTCTCGAGCAATACTGAAAGAAGGCAGCGTCGGATAGCCTCACCGTAGTCGAAAAGCAACCTCGATGTAATGTAGAAGTAAGCAATAATAAGGTACGGTTTCGTAGCTAACGACCTCTCAATTCGAGCCGTAAGTATTTGGACAATTTCAGGAGACACAATCGATGGTATTGTCTCGCGTGGATACGCGCCAACAGCAGGATTGACCACTTGATCGCTTGACGAGACAGCAGTCACCGATAGTGACTCACCAACCCATTCTGGGATATCAAAGGCTTCGCGGGAATATGCCACCTGCACCGGCAAGTTGCCTCCGTCAACCAATCCGAGTTTTTCAAATACGCCTAGATCCGCCCATATCTGCTTTGTTCGCAGCAGCTCAGGCATAAAAAGACAGTTCAAGCATTTAAGGTAACGTCCTCCCACTTCCGAGACCTGTTCCATATGGCGATAGTGCGACCAAATGTCTTCGTAGTATAAAATCGGCGAAGCAATGACGCAAAGAGTACTGGCGTATGAACGCAGGTGATAGGTAGAATGCGTCACATATGCATCATAACGGCGACTGCAAATGGCAATCAGTTTCCGCAGAGGCTTGTGCGCTAGCAGATAGAGATCTCTGGCGAGAGATCTTTCAATGTGCTCTTGTCGTGGAAGTAATCTTCCTGGAAGATCCTTGCCATCCCACTGATTCATGTTAATGAATCGACAAACCGATCGTTAGTCCCCTGACTGATGCACAGACATTCGACTACTACAAGCCGTCGAGACCCTATGAATCGGAAGCCCCACACATTCATAGGAGTTGTGCTTCCCATAGATGTGACGCCCTAACCTTAGAGAACGGGCAATCCCTCCAACTATAACACTACAGTTATAGAAGGAGACGATCAAAGGTGCGCGGGAAGCAGCTTGTAGCGTCTTGAAACCCTGTTGCGCATCGACGGAGTGACTGTCGAGCTATTATTCTTCGCAGCAAGTCCAATTGGATGCTCGAATTCGACCAGCTCCCTGAAATTCCAGGCCAAGAACTGACGACGCTACAAACACTTTCCTAGATGGAGAAACGCAGATTTGTCCCGTTATGGTCAAATCATCAAGCAACATCCACTCGGTGTGACTTCATGCACACCTCAACCACGAGAGATGTCTCGTCATTGATTGGGCGGTAGAGTAATTTCGTTCTCAAATGAAGCAATGTGATCGATCCGCATGTTCCTCAACAAGGTGACCCCTCTTTAGG
>JAGYHZ010000450.1:0-10440 GCA_024244195.1 Ascosphaera aggregata | reverse complement strand
CAAGACTTTTTATGGTCCGCTTCAGCACCTCAATCTCTTGATATTATTTCCGAATAGAACAAAAAGCTCGAAGCTTCGTCATTCCATAGCCCAAGAGTATTACCTTCCGGCAATTATGGCTGGGATCAAGAGGCCAGTCGACGCTTCGAGCGAGAGGCATCAGGAAAAGCGGACAAAGGTGAAAAACGAAAAGGCTCATGTTATTGAAGGGAGCAAGTTGAAGACCTCTGCCAAAATAAACAGAAGCCATGAGGAGGATATTGACATGAGTGATGTGGAAGAAGAACAAGATGAAGATGATGATAATGATAATGATGCTGTTGTTTCATCAAACTCGTCTGACGGAGATGCTAAAAGCGCGGCGAAGATGACCGATGAACAATCCTCAAAAAGTAAGTTGAATTTCATAGTACCATCTTCGGTTTTTGTGAGTATTCAGCTAATCTTTCCTGCAGGCCGCGAGTCTCATACAAAGCAAAAAGCTCTCATGCAGTCGCGCAAAGCCTCTAAGCCTAACTCGGATATGATTGCCCGTTCGAAAAAGCTCTGGGAACGTCTACGTCGCAAATCTCATGTCCCGCTGGAGGAGCGCAAGAAATTGGTTGCTGAGCTTTTCGAAATTGTCAGCGGTCGTGTTAAGGACTTCGTCTTTAAACATGATAGCGTTCGCGTTATTCAGACAGCTTTGAAATATGCGAATCCATCACAGCGAAAGGATATCGCCGTCGAGTTGCGCGGCGAGTACCGTGCTCTAGCCGAAAGTCGATACGCAAAGTTCCTTATTGGGAAGATGTTGGTGCATGGCGACAAAGAGATTCGCGATATGATTGTACCTGAATTCTACGGACATGTTCGACGACTGATGAGACATCCTGAGGCATCTTGGATTGTTGACGATATTTACCGCACGGTGGCTTCGAAGAGTCAGCGGGCTACGCTCTTGCGCGAATGGTATGGTCCGGAATTTGTCCTTTTCGAGAAGACAAATCAGACTTCTGAATCGGAGACGTCAGAGTTGTCGGAAATATTAGCTGCTCATCCAGAGAAACGCGGTCCTATCATGCAGTATCTCCACGAGAGTATCAATCACCTGGTTCAGAAGAAGGCTACAGGTTTCACGCTTCTACACGATGCCATGCTACAATACTTTCTGAACACTAAGCCCGGTACTTCAGAAGCTAGCGAATTCATCGAACTTCTCAAAGGTGACGAGGAAGGTGATTTACTGAAGAATCTTGCATTTACTACATCAGGAGCAAGACTGGTCTGTCTAGCTTTTGCATATGCGAGTGCGAAGGATCGGAAGCTACTATTGCGCGTTTACAAGGACATCATAAAAATGCTCGCTGGTGATCTCAATGGTCATCTTGTTCTTCTATCTGCCTTTGAGACCATAGATGACACTAAACTGACAGGGAAATCAATATTCCCTCAGCTTCTCAATCAGAGTGAGTCCGAGGAGGTTCGAAATGAGGAACTCGTGTACCAGGTGAACGATCTCACCGCGAGAATACCCATCCTTTACCTCTTTTCTGAAGACCAACCGAAATGGCTTTTGCCAGACTCTGATCATCCGATCATCGATGAGATCCGGGGAATACGATCTGAGACATCCAAAAAAGACCCTGAATTGCGACGGAAGGAGTTAATCAGAGCAGCGATGCCAACTTTGCTTCAATTCATCGCAAGCCAAGCAGAGAAACTAGTCACAACAACTACTGGTTCGCGCTTCCTTACTGAGGTCTTACTTACACCCGTTGACAGTGAAGAGGAGGAGAAGCTGAGACACAGGGCTTTGGAAACTATCGCCGCTGTCACGATGTCCACGGCTGTGACAACCGACGCCAAGGAAGGTGAAGATGTTGTTCCTGTGCCAGTCATGCAGACACCGTTCGTCGGTCGTATGTTGAAGGCCTTAGTACAGGGTGGTCGATTTGACTCGCAAACAAGGACAGTTGCTAAGATTCAGCCACCATTGAAGTTCGCTGAGCTGCTATACGATGCTATCAGGCAGGACATCATGAAATGGGCAACCGAGGTCAATCCTTTCGTGGTAGTTGCTCTGGTCGAAGCCGGTGAGGATGAGTTCAAGGGATGGAAAGAATTGATGAAAACTTTGAGGAAAAAGGAAAACACTAAAACACTTAAGAATATAGTTGCCCAATCCGCTTCTTCGAAGGATAAACGAAAGGGAAAGGAAGCTCCGAAGCGCGGGCCAGCTTCAAGCGCTGCTAAGATCCTTTTGGAACATATAGAGTCGTAGACTTCATTCTGCATGGAGGTGGATCCCGAGTTATTTCAAATATACCATGTGCATATGATGTTGACCTCTGGTTCACTTTCACTACAAAAAAAGTTTTCGGGAGCTCATCTCTATCCTGTCTAGTATAAATAAAATTCAGACGAGGTCCAAAGAAGCAAACGGAACATATTCTCGAATTTTTCCAACTAGCAAATAAATATCATACAGTCGTCACAAGTTTTGAGAGCAAGAGCCAGGCCGACTTGGCTGACATTATGAACCCAAGCTCATGTTGTAAAAAGCCCTTCATTCTGAGGCGGCCGGAAAAGTTTCAATCCGTACTTGAGATCGAGTGAACGGCAATCTGAGGGGTCAAACACGGCGGTTTCTCGCGATTGAAGGTACTGATCTGTAACGAGCGTCAGCATGAATTCCGTGAATGTAAAGGTAAGGGCAAATTCACAGGTCATATTGATTGAATAGAACCAATTGATTATATCCTCGTCGTCGGTATCGGTCGCCCGTAGGGTTAAATCATCTAGGCTAACAATAGAAGCGGGTGCCAACGACCGCATTTTTAAATGGGCACTGACGATACCAGCGAACCTTTCGCCCTGTCCTACAAAATGCTCCGGTTTCGAATCCAATGGCCACTAAATACATTAGCCAACTGCTTTAAATCTAGTTATGAACGAGACACACTTACCTTCAAAGTCCCGTCATTCTGATACGCTTGATATAACCAAGTCATACGCTCAGCACAATTTATCAGTACCAATGCACCTAGGAAGGTACGGAACTGGCCGGCGCGCTGTTTTTGGAGAAGGCGCTGTTCGATTTTGTTGAGGACGCTCTTGCTGAGTTTCTCGGCGCATTTTTCTGCCCCTGCCCGCAACTGTGTCGTAATTAATAGGTTCGATTGAGGGTCGCTAGTTTCGGTTATCGGGATGCCCGACTCGTTAGATATCGGGGTGAAGGATTGTAAGGAAGAGGACGGCAAGGTTGGGTTGATGTATAATTTCCAACGAAAATTCGGATCTGTGATGATTCGGGTTGCAATCCAAAGCTGAAGAACTCCATCCAACAATTCATCGCCGCCTTCCGTCTTCTCACTCAATTGAGTCGCTGCGAGCAGGGTCGACTTGATAACGTGTGACGGCTCTGTCTCGTAGAACATGAATGCCATATTCTTCATATACTGATCCAACTTTCCCTCGACCCCGTCCATTTCAGTGTTTATCATGTAGACACTACGGACACCTTGTGAGAACTCAGTCGAGTCTGCTTTCATTGCAGCATCTGCGTCGTGTATGATGCCCATGAATGTAGAGAAAGTAAGATACTTCGGTGGCTCTGTATCGAAGTGACAAGCCTCTATCCGTCCAGGATACATCTCGAGCATGGTTTGGCGTTCGAGGTCAACCAACCCTTGCCAAGCAAGTGTCGATTGTAGCCCGGAGAAGTAGACTTCTAGCTGAGACGTGAGTCTTGATCTGATGCAGCATTCCATCCACACACGTGGATTCTGAATACCTTTGCATTGCTTGCAAGGTGTTCCAGGGGAACACTTGACATGAGTCAGTCAAATTGCCCTTAAGATGACAAAACGAGAATTACGCGTACCGTCTTCTTGAGCATGCGACACCGAAGACATGCCCCCAACTGTCTAACAAGCTGAACCTCTCTCCGTCTCTCCTCGCTGAATTGCGACCGACCCTTTGTTTTTGTAAGCGTCATTACCCGCTCAGGCATGTCTGAGAAAGATGCGCTACCGGCAGGAATTGGTTGGATAGCGATTGGCCGCGGATATAATGCAGCCCGCTGCGTGATCTGGTCAATGGCTCCAATTCCCACCTGAATCTCCTCATTGGAGCCTTGCTCAGCAAGCTGCTCATTCTCCGGTACAGGGGGCCCGCTGTGCTGCTGCTCCTGATGATCCTCAATGGCAACCTCATCGGCATGTGGTGTATTTGAATCGTCTGCCAACACGACTTGCTCGACGGGTTGCAACATGGACTGACTTGTTGGTGGACTTTGATAGAATGGATTGTTTAGAGAATCACGATAGAGGAGAAGTTGTACGTCAGGTTCAAGATGTGGTAATGTATCTTGATGAACCATCTCGCTGGCAGAAGCGGCGATTAAAGACAATTGCGAAGTATGCCTAGTATCCGACGTAGCCTCTGGAGCAGACGACAGAGCTTCGGCGGTTGTAAAAGCGCCCAAAACTGAAGTGTCGGCATTTGCGAAGAAATGGTGAGGAGCATTGAGGTCCAATTTATGGTCGTCATTCTGGGTACTTTCCTGCTTATGCGTTGCCTCGAGAGCAGGATCAACAAGAGCTATATTGCTAGCTTGGGCAGCGGCAAGCCGTTCTTCGGGCGTCTGCCCAGACGGCGGATGAGCTTGGAAGTCCTGGTGCTGTGGACTCGGTACAGCAGCTCCAACTTGTCGCGATGCCTCGGCTAGCACGTTCAAGCCGTGAAGACCACCCACGGCAGTGTTGAATACAGTACGTTTTTGCCTGGACACAAACTGACCACCGGCACCATGGAATATAGGCACAGCAGCTCCGGCATTGTTCCTACTCTTTTTGGAAGCCCTATCTGAGGTTCCAGGCCAAAGGCTCTGTACTCGAGCTCTATCAGGAGCAGAAATTGCAGGACACGTCTTGGTCAGATGCCCAAGAAGACTGTCCGAACGTCCCTTTGGGAAGTTCTGTCCGCAAAGCTTGCAAGTATGTTCGTAGCGATTGCTCGCATCATGAAGCTTTGCTCCACGATTGAAGAACTCTGTGACGATGGCATTCGGCTTGCGTCCCATATTGACTTTCCGCCGACTTGCACCATAAGGGAGGTCTACAACTGAAGCCCGCCCACACTCCAAAGCAGAAATTACTGTCGTATGACGGGCTGCAATGCTTCTCTTGCCCTTTTCCAATACCTAAATAATCACCCGGGAACCGCGCACAGGGTAATCAACCAAGAACTGTTTCTGTTTTTTTTTTATTTCTTTTGTTCAAAAATTTTCTCTCAAGCCCACGCACAATTAATGGTAGGGCGAGAGCTGGTGACTCGCAAAAGGCGCCTGGCAAAGGCTAGTCAGCGTTGAGCTCTACATGATTAATGAGCATGACCTTGCAACCGATACTTACTTACCTTGCGCTAACAGTCAACATCTGTCGGACTTCTCCCAATGAATTATCATCATCGATCATGGCAAAACTTGAGGCGGTCAAGATAGATGCGCAGGAGGCCGCCTTCGTTGGGTGGATGACGTCGGAAGTAGGTTAGTCCGTTGATGGCCACGTGATGGTCTTGTGCCGGTAGCGTTGATCTTACGCCGTGTACTCATCCAGGGGAAGGAGTGATGAGGGAGGGTTGAATTCGATGGTGAAGACAGTCTTCATTTCGGTCGTATATATAATTATATGAATATATATAGATTACTGTTCAATGCATGAGTCATGAGCTGACGGATAAATGATATATCTTCACATGAAGCAGACTGATACAGTCGACTTTCCATTTCTTTTGCGCATATCGCGGAGAAGGAGCGATTGAGGAAGAGCGTAGATATCCGTGTGGGTTAAGGGTATTAGGCATTCGATTCTGTATTAATGACACGTTGTGGCTGGTATTTCCTCCGAAATAGTGGGAGTCGATGATTTAGTGGGAAGAAAGATGATTCAGGCTGATCGTTTGTAGTTGTGTGATTGGCATGTTTGTCCGCTGTTTTTTTTTTTTTTTTTTTTTCTTTTCTTTTCTTTTTCAACTTCTGATCGTTGCTGACCCGGCGCCAAGGCCTTAGGAGAACAGGTGGTGCGCAAATTATGTCGAAGAGATTTCTCATCACGGTAGCCTCCTGTCTGATACAATAAGCGCTTCAAAAGGGTCCAGAGCATAAGAACATCATCGAAACCAGAAAACCATTAGACAACAGAATCCGATGAATGAGCCGAGAATAATTCCGTCCCTCCTTCGTTTCGCTGATATTTTGCCAATCAGAGCATTCATTCCCGGAATATGACTAGCGGCACCCACAATTCTTCTGTTAATGCTGCTCAGAGTCTCTCTCTGCATAGAGAAGCTTTCGTTAACGGCGTATGCTTGACTGAGTGTGTTGTCCATCATATTATGACTATTGTCAAGACGTCCACGCTCCTCCAACATGTAGTCTGCCTCTGCTTGACCGGGGTTTGCTGATCGATATGCATTGATATCGGACCGGACATTCGATAGGAGGTTGACACGGTCGCGTGTTTCTGCTATGGAAGCATTTATTCGCCTGAGTTCATTGCGATGGTCGGCAAGCACTTCTTTGTGACGGGCTAGATTGTTCTGCTTCAAGGCAGACGCGGTGAAAGTTGATTCGGTATCTAGCAATCGTGCTAGTTGTGATATAAGAACGTCTCGCTACCAAGGGTAACAAAGGTTTAGTTTCCACTTTCTTTTTCTCCTTCTTTCTTGTCACTTTGAAGCGATCGTTGCAATTAGTAGAGCGCGCACCTCTCCAAGAAGATCCTGAATTTGTCTTTCTAGTTTACGCTCCTCCTCTGTCTGTGATGGCGGTAGCTTCGTCATTGAAGCATGTTGTGAATAATTATGGAAGAGCGCTTCTGTCTGGTGCGGAAATGATGGACGTCAGCTACCGAACTTTGCATTTCAAAGAAGCATTGCACGACTGATAAAAAAGGGGAATGGCAACGGGGAGAGCAAGAGGGAGGAGATTAGCTACCTGGGCCTCAAGTGTGCGTGTTTGCTGACGTAGTTGCGCCCAACCAGTGCCTGTTGAACTAGCCATTATTATCGTCAAAAGCCCACCGTAATACAGTAACCAGCAGCTGGAGAAAGCTCAATTCAATCAATCGACTCAGACTGGTATCTGCTGCAGTTCAGATCACAGCGATGAAAGCACAATGGTATAAAAGGCGAAACCAATGATCTCAACGAGCAGTCGCAATCATCTGAATAGCGAGCAAGTGATTACGGTAACCAGCGTAAGAGATTTTGCTTTGAGGCTGTGAGGTTACGGCGTACTGATATCATCCTTGGGAACATTGTATGCACTACCCTACATATCTCCCACCGGGGTGCCCGACGGACCACCGACCATAATAATCATCATCGTCGGTATCTGCCGTCACTGTCCATAGCACGTCTGCCTTCTCACGTGTCACTCTGGCGGACGAGTTGTTCCGGATCAACAATACTCCGAAAGCAAGCTAGATAATCACATGATAGTCACGGCGTAATAATAGCTTGCTGACTCAGCTTATTGCAGTCACGTGTATTTTTGCTTCCCCAGATTTGGAAGCAAAGCCCTAATCGGTCCCACAACCGGCCGAAGTCGAGCGAACTCTCGTGCTGAAGGTGTCTTTGCGTGTATCGCATCTCGAATCTTGAAAGGGACATCTTGTGCCAGCTTTGCAGTCGACAACCAATAACGACAACCGGATAACGCTTCAGAATGGTACGTTTTGTGATTGTGTACGCCTTTTCGTCGGAAGAAGAGAACGATGTTTTGTCGCGTCCTTTCACGCGAAAGGAAAATTGAGCTGCGCGCTTTATTCGCGGGTTTAGAAGCAGATTCCGCTGACGAATTACTCTATTCTTTTCTCCTTTGATCACGTTCAGTCGACCGCTAGGGTGAAGACCGGCCAGCTCTGGGGCAAGAGCAAAGAGGATTTGACGAAGCAGCTCGACGAGCTCAAGACTGAGCTTAATCAGCTGCGCGTCCAGAAGATTGTTGGTGGCGCCTCCTCCAAGGTCACCAGAATGTACGTTTGCTAAAGCCGACATTTTTGCTGCAAGGGAGGGTTGTTCGGGTTTCCTGTGATGATTTTTACGATAATCGTGGTGAATGAAGATTTCGAGTGCGAAAGACGAATGGGAAGGTCCGAGGGGAACATCAACAGATTTCCGGAGACAGATGAATATACACCTGCCAAACATGTCAAAGGGGACTGACTACAAGGAAGAAGACACGGAGGAACTGACATAATTTTTCCCATGCGATAAACAGCCACGATATCCGCAAATCTATCGCTCGCGTCCTCACCGTCATTAACGCCAATCAGCGCGCTCAGCTTCGCATTTTCTATAAGAACAAGAAATACCTTCCTCTTGATCTTAGGCCCAAGCAGACCCGTGCGATCCGCCGGAGACTCACCAAGCACGAAGCCTCGCTCGTTTTGGAGAAGCAGAGAAAGAGACAGATTGCTTTCCCTAAGCGGAAGTACGCCGTTAAGGTACGCGACGAGAGTCTACTGCGTGAAATTTAAAAGTTTTGCCCGTCAACGTCTGGCAGCAAAACATCTGGAAAGGGTTATACTGATGTGATTTTCTCCTTTTAATGAGCAGGCATAAATCTTGCATTCTGTTAAAGGCGTTTCTTTTCATAAAACTCATAATGGGTCAAATTGTATCTTAGTTGATGCATTTTGCAGCGCAATGAAGATTCTTTAGCTGTGTCACACTTTCTCTCATTTTTCTTTTAAAATAAAGAAAGACCAATACAAAAACATAAGAAAAACAATTCATCACAACATTGTGCAGCCGCAATGTTCGACACTCATCTTTTTTTTTCAAACTGACTTCCAGGAATATCTCTCCACTTTTAATCGTTTCGCGTTACTTCCTCCCGTTGCTACGGCCCCCGTGCTTGAATTGGAATACAGCTTTTTGTCCACGTCAACCGGATATCTAGATGCTTGTTTACGACCTTTTTGAGATTTGATCAACATAGATTTCACGGTTCTTTACGGGTTTCCCCCGCTATAATGAACTTGTTCATCGACAATCAGTTTCCATGGCTTGTATGCGCGAGACCTCTATTGATTACTTTTAGCTGCCGACCAATCTTCTACTCCGAATCGTCCGCCTCTCACCCTCTCAGCAGGAAACGTCGTTTTGGGGTATCTGTCTCGAGTCCTATAGGTACTTCATGAATAATCGCCTTTGCCGGTTGCGATTCTCAACCGGCCGATGGAATTATAGCAAAATCATCTAAAAGCAGACATGCAGTTTGTGAACATCAAGGGGGTATATGCTAAATACGGTCATAGTACATAATCATATGCGAACGGCCTCGCTCTCATTTTTCCCCGTTTCATCTCGCGTCGCTCCACATTTTTGAGGGGACGGGGCATCCGCTTTTTCTAGCACATACATGCCACCACAAAAGCAGAACTTCATTATCTGCAACGTCACCCACATACCATAGGCAGCTTGAGATCGGGGTCCGCCTGGCTCAGTTGATACCTCACAACAGCGAGTACACCGTCTGATATTAACTGCTTGCCGACCGGGACTTTTCGGAAAATCCATAATGGCAGTTTCTCGTCGTAGAATATCAATCAGTCGATTTCGCTTGAAGTCCCATGTTCTTCTGTCGGGGACAATTCCGAGCCACGTGTAGTCGTATATTGCTAGCGATAAGCGGTCGATTTGCTTGATATCTTGTGGAAGCGGTTTGACTAACTTTGGGACGAGATCCGTTAGGATCTGGATGACTGTTTTGTATAATGTTGACGGAATTGTTCCATTGATTAGAAGTTCGCGTTCTGCGGCAATGTTGTCTTCCTTCGATGCATATGCAGTTTTGATGTAATTTTCAACCTGGGTGAGCAGACTGTCGAAAAGTCTGACTGGTAAAGGTGAATCTTCGACGAGACTTGTGACCTTGCTGCATAGTTGAAAGGCTTCAATGCTTAAGCCGCTTGCGGTATTAAAGCCAGCAGCTATCACTGACACGCTGGGTGCGAGATACTTTAGGAACTTGCGCGACATGGTTGACAGTATCAGACATAACGAAGCAGAACGCATTGATTTCACTTTCAAAGTAGCGATGTAGTTAGCCGACAGCCTGTCGTTGGGTATGGAATGACTGAGAAACCTACCCTTCTCGATGATAGCATTCTCATCACCGTTCAATGCCAAGAGAGAATCCGAGAGTGATAGGATTTCATTCATAATGAATTTCATCAAATCCATTGTGAATTTGGCGTTTCCGTATATGATACGAAGTATAGCTTCAACAGGACGAGACTTCCGTCAGCGCTCACTTGGAACAGACTAACAGATGAATCACACTTACAAATATCATAATTCTCAACATCATTCCCCTTCTTTGTCCGGCGAAACACGCACGAAAAGATGACGGATATTTGCCGCAGATTGAGCGTTAACCAGGGCACT
>JAGYHZ010000045.1:0-21049 GCA_024244195.1 Ascosphaera aggregata | reverse complement strand
CTTGCACTTGTGATGAGATGGAGTTTGGCAAAGCGACTTGAATAATCCTTTGAATCATGTATGTACATATGCATTTTGGACAAAATACTATTTCGAAAACACGATGCAACTTTTTATACCCCGAATGAGAAAATAGTAAGTACTTCTCCAATCTAATCACAGTTCTGTCACGATTTGAAGGCAGGCCCAGAGGCGTGTGTAGATTGCCTGAGACTGCCAAAACGCTCATCATCACGACCATGTATTGGCGCTTTGTGACCAAGCACCGAATCGACTCTGCTTAGATTAGCAGTAGCCTCATCAACAATACTCTTCCTGTGCTTCGATGCCGCCTCTTTACGCCTGGCTTGTGCAGCCCGTGTAGGCGCCTTTGGTGGCAACATGGGAGTGGACCCCGTATGTGAAGCATTCTTCTGCTGGGGCGAAGTCATTGGCGTGTCGCTTCCCGAGTGGGCGATGACAGTACGAGTGCTCGCATCACCAGTGGCGCCGTTGGGATCCATCGCAATACCACTAATAGTGTATCTGTAGGGTTGCGGCCTACCTTGGTTCTGGTCACCTTGATCAACGTATCCTTCGTCCTCTTCCTCGCCGTTGCGTGGCTGTTGGGTCGGACTGTCATAGTCCGGGAATCGCTGCCGGTTTTCTCGCAGATATTTATCAGACGGATCGCTATATGCTGCAGGAGACTCCCCTGAGCCGCTAGTGCTGCTTTCACGCGCGCCATATGTACTCGGAGAATAATCTTTCGCAGGTATAATCGGCGCGGTTATGCTGCTGTACTTTGGCTGGTTCTCATCGGGAACGGTAGAACCAGGGGAGACGTCCGAATCATCTGGAGAAGTCTTGTTGCCCTCGACAACAGGAGAGGCACCGCCCTGTCTCGCGAAACTGGCAAACCTTTGTCCTTCAAGGGCAGGAGATCCCGGAGATGGCTCAGCCAGAGCTTTAGCCTGCATCGATTTATCTGTTATGCCAGCGTTTTGATCATTCAGCAGTGCCGGCGGTGCGACAGATGACTCCCTCCGTCGTCCGTCCGGAATACTCGGTTCTTCCTCGGAAGGTGATGATGGCAATTGGGCTGCTCCCTGACTTGCTCCCTGGCCAGCTCCTGCGGTTATGTCTATTGAAGCAAGTCGCTTAGGAGATGTACCGCGCCTCTTTTCTGGCATTCCTACGCTCGGTGGGCGTGATCCTGCTCGTGATCCCATTTGAGATGGATCAGCGCGAGGCAAGATGCCGTACGCAGTCGATCTCCTTTGCGAGGGCATCCCAGCTGAAGGGAACCCTGAGTAACGTCTGACGGGTTCATCAGGATGATCGGCACCTATTTTCAGGTCGTGTCCACGCTTGGCACGTCGTTTGAGTGATCGAGTGTCAACCGCGCTTCCGATGCTCGTGTACATTGTCAGAATATGGCCTCCACGTGGAAGTTTCTGTTTTGGGGTAGGGAGGTTGAAGCGTGAAGCTTGAGAGCATGCAGGAGGGATTTCGTCGGGTTCAAGCTGTTGGATTTGCTGCCGAATCTCCTTCGTGCGTTGTTTCTGGACCTTAATCTTTCGATTTTTAAATTGCATGTCCCAAAGCTTTTTCGCGGCGAGCCAATTGATAGCAACCTGGGGCTGGATGCGCCCAATCTCAGTGTTTGGATAAGTCAGAGCTCTCATCTTCTCTGGGGGTTCCATTGGATATATTGCTCCCTGAGGATCAACTCGTTGACGAATCATGTTATTCTCGTAGGGGGGCATAGGGTCACCTATTCGGCCCCATTGATAAGTCCGGCCAAATTTTCTCCTATCACGACCTTGATAAAGCGAATCAGGTATATCGATGATAGTCTGCTGAGCATCTGCAAGACACCTGGCGGAAAACATAGCGACTGAAAAGTACATGCACTTGACAGGCCAGGTACGGAAAAGAGCCAAGGCGTCGTGACATAGTCCGTCATATACTTGAAGATGGACTTTCGTGGGAGGGTAACTAGAAAGGATTCGCCCTGTCGGATCAAATTTATCCAGTATGGTCTGATCAGGGGCGTATTTAGTTGGATCTGCAGCTTTATGAGCTACATAAGCCTGCTCATCGCGAAGACGCTCGCCACCCCCTGCAATAATCATCATTGGAGGCAAACCTCCCAGTGAGGGCTGGAAGACAGGTGATACAAGTGGATGTGCCATCATATCATTCGTTGTGTAGGGCCAAATCTGATCTTTGATCTCAACTAACTCACCACTAATTTCTGCCATTAGTGGTGGGATTCGGCGTCCTAAGTGGGGATGATCTGGACTCTCCACATTTTGGTATGTTGCATTGATTTCGGTGTCTCGCGAGGTTGGCCTATCGCGGTCGAGTTCATACGCCTGAGATCCTCCTTCAGCAGATCCCGCGGTACCTCTTGGATCAGGGGCTCGTGGCTCAATTCCCTTCTCTTTTCTATACTCGGTCATCAGCTGATCAATCTCGTCGCAGTTGGGTGGTGGGAAAAGGATCGAAGGCGCCTGCATGAGACCGTATTTAGGGAGGTAATCATCAGGAGCCTCTTCTCCCAGGCTAGGGAATGAGGCTGTGAGGTCAACCCATGGGGATACTAGGACAGTTCCAGCTGGTAGGGGAAATTTTTGGTCACGTAGAGTGACGAGCGTCCTGAGCTTTAGTCAGCGGGTTGAATTGCAATTCTTGGAGGGAAGGAACTCCTCTACTCACGATATAGCTAAGGAGGCTCCAGCAGAGTCTCCATATATCACAATCTCATTAGGACTGTACAAAGCTAGCAGGTAGAGATATGCAGCGATGACATCCTGCAATGCACATGGAAAAGGATATTGCGGTGCCAATCGGTAGTCAATAGCGAAGGCTCTAGCTTTCAATAACCTTGCATGTCTCTGGATCTGGTACCGATGCGAATGGACACTTCCAAAATAAAAAGCGCCACCATGGAAGTAGAGTATGACACGGTTGCCCGTTTCACCATTCCGCTTCCTTTCTTCGAAATCACTCTTCATTTCGATCCATTCTCCCGATAAGGGAGGTTCATTGGGTCCCCTCCACTGCCACCATTTCTTCCCACCTACACGTGCGATGCCTTCATCCCCGAGTTGATTGATGACCAAATTCGCTGCTGAATGCAAGATATCAGGAGGAATGGTATCCACAATCACTTTTGCCCACCTCGGTGATCGAACTTTTTGCAGTGTGAAAGCTTGCATCTGCTCGACAGTCTGGAACGACGAGTAATAGAGGAATGCATCAACCACAGCGAGACCTTCGTGATATGATAAGTTTCGTTTAGGATCACCTTTCAGACGTCGGTGATGCAAATAATGAGACCCGAAAGTCATGCAGACCGTTGGCAATACAGCTAGAAGAGCCGTTACGCAATTGAACGGCACAATCTCCGGTGGCCTCGAAAAGACTGTTTGCACCAAACTGTCTAACCGCTTGTTTACAGCCCCTGGGGTCCCAGGCAGACTGGGCGCCATAATGCTTAATCTCTTGAACAGTGAGCCGCGCAACGAGTCGTGACAACAGAAGCAATCATATATGGGCACTCAAGGGTCGAAAATAAAGAGGTGTCAACATCCCACTGACAACAGTGCGTACCCCCATAGCGCAGCGACGAGCTATATGATTTGGACGAGTAGGTTAAGCTTCCACTCAAAGTGTGCCGAGCATCGACCAGAAAGTCTACCAGCTCCAGAAAGCATGATATTGACTCTTTGCCTTGAGTTGTGGTTCACCATATTCTGAGGAAAGAGCACAGCAGCGCCATCACGTGTATGCAAACGATAGACTTCAACAATCATAGTCAGGTAGCCGGTCAGTCAATCATCCAGTCAGACTCCATCATCGCGATGACCCCGTCCTGTGCGAGGTCTGGTCTATGTTCGATGAAGCTCATCCTGACCACAGTTGGGTTGAACGATAGACGAGTTGGTGCGAATGACGAATGAAAGTTGGATTGAGTGTATCAAGCCTGGCATCATCTGCTTCAAGAGAATCAGGATCTCCTCTACTGACTGCAGTAACCTATATCACCTCGTTATCTAAGTGCTATGTTTTGATGTCTTAACCATGTATCTTGGTGGACGTCCTTTGGTCTCCGCCCTGAACCGTCTTTGCGGGAGGGGCTCCACACTGAACGTACTGTAATATTGTAGCTTAAATTTTATTCTTTTAAGAGTTGAAGAGAAGTTTTGCGACAGACAAGAGGACATCGGTAAAATTCATCACCTCGCTCAATCATCAGCTGTGCGCAAGAAGTCGGCATTATTGAGATTGCAAAAGGTTGCTAAGGCGATTCATGATATAATTTCTAAAATTTTTAAATATCAGTGAAGATTCGGCGATCAAATCGAATCGGACGCCTCTTCGACATACCAAAAAAAAAAAAAAAAACTTTGTTTTCTTGACAGCCTTGTCTTAAGAGCTGTTATCGCACATCACCATGGCGTCAGCACAATCATCAGTCGATAAGGCATCGGCAAACCTCGACTTGGGTGTTTCAGTCATCCTATACAACTGGTCCGCGCTCACAATCGCCGTCCAGAATCAATGGGGTGGTCCGAAGTCCGCTGAAAAGCGTGAATGGCTATGCGGCGAGATTCCCGAAATTCTCAGAACCAGACCGGAAACCGATGATATTGATATGGAAGAAATCTTACTGAATGTTATGATGGACGAGTTTGATGTTGCCGTTGAAGATGACAGTGGAGTCGCTGTTGCGGAAGAAATCATTAAAGTCAGAGATTGGTGCGCAAGGGGGGAATTTGATAAGGTCAAGGCTATGTGGGAGGAGTATGAGAAGAAGCAGAAGAAGAGCAGTCAAGTCAAGGTGACACAGCAAAAGACCGAGAATGATGATGACGATGACGATGATGATAATGACGACAACAATAACGAAAATGGCGAAGATGACGATGAAGGTGCAAAGGATATAGAGATGACAGATGCTGCTCCAGCAGCAAGGTCTCCGCGACAGAAGATAGAGCCAGAGGTTGACGAGGACGGTTTCACGACAGTCGTTAATCGGAAGCGACGATAAATGGGCATATTTGTATGCTTCTTCGCACTGTTTGATTTGTTGTACTCCGCATCATTGTGCACTTTGATTTACAAATGTACTCAAAAGCTTTTTGTTTTCATGTCATTGGATAGGAGGACCATTCGTTCGATTGAATACCATCTTGCTGCAGAGGCAATCACAGGCTCGTGAGAAACAAGCATACACGACGAGAACCTGCGCTTGAGCAGGATGATAAGAAGAGAGGGCATGAAGTGAGGGAGAGGTAGTGAGAGAGGCACAAGGATAGGAAGATAAGCACGGAGAAAGCTAGTAGGAACAAGCAAAAACACTGCTTGCAGCTTAGACATGAACATATATCCAGACACCTGCAAATGTTAAGGACGGAAACAAACTAAGAAATAATCTCTGAACAACGATTGTAGCAGAGGAAGCCTGGCAAATTTCAATTAAGCGGCGGCAGCGGCAGCAGCAATCTTCTCGGCCTCTTTCTCCTCTGCAACAACCTCCTCGGTAATCAACTTTGTGACCATACCAATAGCAATGGTTTGACCCTATAGAGCAAAGATATTAGCATATGCATACGGACCAGGTAAGCACAAAAAGCAGAGAAATCGAATGTACATACCTGATCACGAAGTGTGAAACGACCAAGCTGGTTGTAATCTTCATATCTCTCAACACAGACAGCACCAGCGGCACCGGTAACCTCTAGCCTGGCGATAATGGTATCACCCTTCTTGGCGAACGCTGGAGGCTTCTTACTCCGGCGACCAGTCTCCTTCTGCAACTTATGCAACAACGCAGAGAAAGTAACCTCTTCGATAGCGGAATGCACGTGAAGAACGCAGTCAAAACCAGCAGAAAGCAAAGTCTTGAGCTCCAACAACCTGATCTTGGCCTCGAATGACTTGACGCAGTGCACAGGGCGACGTGGAGAGCAGAGCACGAAACCAGGCATAATGTCTTCTTCCTCAATGCCACGGACGCGGCAGCGGACCTGATCACCACAGGTGGCAGTTTGAATCTCGTCTTCATTCTCGGCGTAGAGAGCAGTGATGGTCACTGACTCGCGATTTGGCATCATAATGTATGTACTGCCCTTCTTCATGATACCTGACTCAATGCGACCTTCAATCATGGTACCCATGTCACGGTACTTCGCGCTGATTGGCATCATAAACGGTGCATTAAGCTTGCGCTCAGGCATCTTCATGTTGTGGAGGTAAGGAAGCAGACCAGGGCCATTATACCAAGGACAGATGTCTTTGGGAACCGGCTTGTCAATGCCAATGGTTTTCTGTGCAGAGATAGGCATGAAAGTAAGATCTTCCTTCTTGTATCCGAGAGCCTCCAAGTACTTGGCAATCTTGACAGTACACTCATTGAAACGTGCCTGACTCCATTCGACAGTTTGATCGTCCATCTTGTTGACGGCAACGATCAACTTCGTGACACCCGAATTACGGGCCAATAGAGCGTGCTCACGAGTCTGTCCACCCTTCTCAAAACCGGTCTCGTACTCACCCTTTCTGGCAGAGATAACGAGAACAGCGACATCAGCTTGCGAAGCACCGCCAATCATGTTAGGGACGTATGACTTGTGCCCAGGAGCATCAAGAATGGTGTATGTTCTTTCAACAGGACCATCAGGGGTGTCACCCGTTGTCTTGAAGAAACCACGGCCAACCTCGACAGTTTTGCCCTTGGAACGCTCCTCAGGGTTGAGATCAAGAGCCCATGAGAGATACCAGGTCTCACGGCCAGCCTCCTTAGCCTCTCTCCTGTACTTGTCCATAGTTCTCTCATCCACCATTCCGGTGGCATACAGGATTGAGCCACCCAATGTAGATTTCCCAGCGTCGACGTGACCAATGAAGATTAAGTTGATATGCTCCTTCTTTTCACCGTAAATCTCTTTCAGCGTAGCCTCATCAACATCAGCCTGCTGTTCCTTAACAGCATCCACGGAACGATCGTTGCCACGACCTGGAGAGGAACGACCGGAGGAAGGAGCAGGAGACGACTTCCCACCACTCGATTTCTTCTGACCTTTTTCCGTTTTATCGATAGCTTGCTTCGCAGTAACCTTGGATCCCGACTCAGTAGCAGCAGCGGCTAATTTAGCCTCAGCGACCTTGACAGCAGCAGATGAGCCGCCTCCAACATCGCCACCGATAGACAGGACCTTAGTCACACCGATCTTAGGAGAGGCAGCGGTCACTTTTGGCGAAGAGGGAGCTGCCTTGGCAGACGGTTTCACAGCAACCTTTGGCGGAGCGGATTTATGAGGTTGCTCAGCAGTGGCTGGAGCTGGAGCGGAAGCAGCAGCCGCTGAGCCGGCAGCAGGGGGTTTAGCAATAGCCTGTTGTCTCCATTGTTGCTGCTGAGCAGCGGCCGGCTGTTGCTGATGAGCCTGCTGAGAGTAGCCTTGTTGAGTAGCAGGGTACTGGCCATGATATTGGTTGTAGTACTGCTGCTGATTGTATTGACCGTAAGGCTGCTGGTAGTACCCTTGTTGATACTGAGGGTACTGCTGATAACCGTAGCCCGCGAACTGTTGGCCAGGCGTGAAAGCAGGAGCACCTGGAGTAAATGATGCAACACCGGGTCTGAAAGAAGGAGCCTGCGCGCTATTGAGATTCAAGCTCTGCTGCGCCTGTCTAGATAAATTCTCGTCCTGAGCAGCTGGGTCATCCTCCCACGAATCGAGGCCAGACATGGTGAGTTTATCAATGGATGTGCTGCGCGATGAATATGCTGCTGATATCCCTCCCTTTTGCGGATAAAGTGAAATCGACGCAAAACCTCTTCATATGGACAATGAAGACCTCAAACCTGGTATCACCCGATGTCCTTAAGGTCAATCACTGTCGTTTTCGATGTTTGGTCGCTGCCAGTACTCAAATTTTTCTTCTACGCCGTCAATTTCACTCTGCCCGCACTCTGCTTGGGGTGCCGCCAGAGGGCGGCTGCGCGTGAGTCATGTGATTGTGCAGACGCCGCAGACGCCACATATCAGAAATGCGACGTCCTACTGTTGCTTGCTGCAATGGGATCTGCGATAAATTGACATATGATAAAGATGTGAAGAGTATCTAGATTGGCTGAATAGCCTTCAAAAGACTAGACAGTGGTGCTGAACACTGCTTGCAGTATCAAATCGTTGCGCGTCGTTCATTGGCGTGGGAAGGTCACTTATCTGAAGCCTCACCATTGACGTGGTTATCAACTGTTCCACTGGGGTTCACGAAGTGCGGTATAAGCAAGACGGGAGAACATGGAGGGAATACTGACAAAGGTAGGCCAATCCACTCTGCTATCACGAGGCGACTGAAAGGCTAAACATGTTGAGTAAATTTAGCTTACCCACCATGCTATGAACTATGCTCTCAGGTTCGTGCTGATACAGCCCCTTGAGCTTGGATCAGGGGTGACACGGTTGACCAACCTCATAGATCGGGCATTGCTATTACTGCGTCGTATGCCTTTCGTCAATCATCTCGGTTGCTGAAGGTGAGTCGGCGCTTGGTTCGTGGCTACTTAGATGCATGGGTTTTGACATCCACCCATCTCTAGAATGTCAGCGGCGAGGATCGTGTCGAGCTTCTCAGGCTTCAGTCTCGTCTTCACGACAAGGTGCGGGTACGTATCTCATATCCTTCGATTGACAGAATAGGACAAGCTTCTCGTCGATTTTGCTTTGCTAATTGACTGTGCTGTAGATTATTTCTCCGGCCATCGACATGATTGAGCTCATGTAAGTCTCTATCTCCAAACGGCCGCGCAGCATAGCATTGACCAGCTTCATAGCGCTGCTCGTGGAAACACGTCACTGGAAACATCCCTTACACTGACCAAGTCACTGAGACTTGCAATCCAAAATCTTGGTCAGCGTCTAGCACAAGCAGCCACCAAAGAAGAATTATCTCGCAGAGGAGCTTTGAAGGCTAAGGAGCGCATTGATATGAATCAAGAGATCAAGGACATCATAGTTGAGATCAGGCAACTTTTGGAGAGAATAGAGGATGCTGTTCCCCTTATCAACCTTGCAATTACTACGTCCGGAGCCACGCTGTCAACCAGCCTTCCTGCTACAGTTTCTCCTTCACGGTTGCTACAAGCCAGCACCTTTCTGACTGCTGGGGATAGCCAGTATGTCATGAATCCTGGCCAACCTGTCCAGGTTGGTCCAACTTTCACATTATCTGTGTACATGCTATTTGCAGGACACGCTAGGCCACATGATGAGGAGAGCATCAGAAATACTACTTGGAAGGAGGTCATCCACAAGGCTAGAGTGAAGATACGGCGAGTGCCACTGGATTTGATGTTCTCTGTGTCATATGACTCAGGGTTGCGGGATACTTATCGTGAGTGGCAGATGGCGGGAGAAGCCAGGGGTGATGAATTCGCGTATCAGATTCTAATTCTGGAAGACCTGGATGATCAACGAGTTCACACAATTGATAACGAGCATGAGAAACCAGGGCCCTTCGACGGCATCGATCAGGTCGGAATCAGAGAAGTGATTCCAATCCACCAGATATCGAAGATATTCTATGCAGATACGGGGAAGATCTTGAACATTGGAACGGAAGGAGATATGAATAATCCAGTCTTGCTGTTGAAGAGAGATGTTAACGCCATACCACCGAGGAGGATGATGGAGCAGCAGGAAGAGTATTTCAATGATTGGGACCAAGAATACGAAGATGAATCGCTTCACTCTAATTTTCGTGGTCCCCTGAGAAGAAGCATCGAACATGATGAGCTACAACACGAAGTCGACTCGCAGCTCTTTCACGAACAAGATGTGAGACATCATCTTAACGATCAGTCAGAACGACAGTGGAAATTTCCCAATAATCTCGACCTCGAATGGATTGCTTTCGAGGTCTTCCAAGAGGACGTTAATTCTGGCTCCGAGAGTGAGGTAGATTCTGAAGCGCCAGAGGAGTCTGATACATCGCGACCCACGACTCCCACGCTGACCTCGCAAGTGAGGTCCCTACACGTCCATGACATGCGCGATGAACAAAACCATCGCGACCCTCCTCTGCGCCAGCTATATGCCGCTGAGACAACCTCAACAAATCCGTTACTAAACAGTATACGAACCTCACTTTCTCTCCTTGAGATGATTCTCCGTCTGACGTCTCTTCAACAGTTCCAACAACAATCCCATCTATCAATCACAGATGAACTACTCAATTTCTTCCTTGTGGAGTCATCCACGACGGGAGCAGGCGGTGATGAGCAGCATCGGCAAAGGCTACGAGCTGAAGCTCGAAGAAAAGTTGGCTGGGACCCTTACGATGAAAGTCCTGTCAAGCTGCGGGGTGAAGATTATCAATATCATCAAGGTGAACAGGGGGATGAGGAATGGGAGGCAGGAACTGCGGCCCGTGGTGGTGGGGACGCAAGAGATGGTCAAACAATGTCCTTGCCGAACAGCGCAAGATGGTTTGGCTCTAGGTATTCCAGGTCACCCAGTCTGCCGCTGGGCAGCGGCAGATGGAGGAGTCCGTCTGAACAAGTCGCTTCAGCTGCGGACGGGCCAGTTTCACCCTCACTGGCTGTCAGAGCTTCTGGTACTTCCACTAGACGGGCTGGTACGAAAACGTTGGTCGACCATCATCACATAGACAAGGCTCAGTCGAAACACTCTGAAGAGGGGAAATGGAAAGGCAGACGTCATTAACGGACTAAGATCATATGCCGCGATTCTCTGATAGCGCCATCACGTCAATCACCCAAGTATGGATGAACTTTCCCTACCATGATATCAGGGCTATTCACCCTCGCTGCGCCTGGTGATATGGGTACCCAATACTAGGTGAACGACTTATGTCGACCCGCAATGCTGGTTCCAGCTACTTCGCTGATTAAAACTACGCGTCGATAGAGCTCCGTCAACATGTGAGAGTACCTGACACCCTCGGCAAGATTGACAGGACGATTCAAGTGGATATTCAGGTTGGAGATGAAAAACGGTCATTAGATTGAGTTCATGTCTCAAAAGATGAGAAAATAACCCCTCTTAGGAAGGGCAGCAACAGTAGGAAAGAAAATAAGTGCATCGCCGTCATCACGTAGAACCATTTCCCCACTCTCCTGAAGTGGATTACTCCCAGTCGTCGTCACTGCTCTCTTCTTCCTTCTCAGCCGCCTTCTGTGGTTTTGCCGCTGAGGGAGCCGCAGGTGCATCTGCACCTTTGGGAGTTCTAGGGGTTGTCGTTGCTGTACCGCTAACTATGTCATAACTTGCATCACTGTCAGGCAAAGACTGTTCATTGGATGGACGAGACCTTCTCAATATGTTGTCCTCATCTTCGCCTCTGGATGCGCTAGCATGTTGAGGGCTCCCTATAGGAGTGGCTCCCTCGTCGTCAGAATCGTTGTCCCAGTCCACTTCCTCTTCTTCGGAAGCGGCACCTGATAGTAAAGAAAGAGTAATCAGCGGATAAGTTCACCACTCCGTGGACGATGAAATGCTATACTCACCTTTCAAAATGTCCTTTCTCCTCTGCTCTTCAGTCTCAACGATGTGTCTCAAGAAATAATACCTCCTCCAGAAGTCCTGATATTGCACTTTCTCGGGCACTAAAGCCTCCATTGCCTTCCTCAATTCCGGATATGCTTCCAAATCCTTTGCTATCACGTCTGTCTTCTCTTCAACCTTAAAATCCTTCTGCCACTGCGGCCATGCCTGACTTTCGGGATCGTTCATCATGCGATCCGGATTGGCGTGTATCACATGAAGTTGTGCCTCGAGACGAGAAGTATGAATGACGCGCTTTCCACTGCCATCACGGCTTTCGAAGAGGACATTGCCAGATGCATCGGATCCGTCAGGACCAGTGACACTGATTGCATCTTTGAAAAAACCGGCTACGGTAGAACCCCAGCGGGCTAGAGCTTCATCTGCAGCGTCCTCTGCCTTCTGTATATCCTTGAGCCGTTTGGCAGCTTCATCCTTGAATTTCGTGAGAAGAGTCGTTCCATCGGCAGCCTTGGGATCTTCTTTTGCCTCTGTTTCGCTAGTGATCTCCGTTGATTGTCTCGTAACCTCCTCATTTTGCTTCCTCTTCTCATCGCTCGATGAGGTGCTGCCGCCTAGTGACAGGCCTCTTGTCTGTTTCACGATGCTCTCTTTCCACCCACTTAAGCCCTTTGCAGCCTCTCCACTTGCAGTACTATATTCTTTAGTTGCTTCCTTGTATACGCTCTCACCCTTCTGGCGCACATGATCCCAAATTCCACCTAGTTTTTGTCCCCAAGGGTTCTGTTGCAAAGCTCGGAAAGTCTCCTGGAACTCCGTGCTGAGATCATTGCCTCCAACCCGGCCCGCAGAGGCAGTCGTAGGCTCATGAGATGACTCTTCTTGCTTATCATCCTTATCAGTAGTATTATTCAATGTGTCGCGAGGTGTATTGCCCTCTGGATTGCTATCACTGGACGCCAGGATCTCTTCCTGGATGTGGTCGTAGGCGAAGTCCATGACGGATAGGGTTGCACCAGCTGATATGACGAATGATGGCGGAATCTGATGTCACTGAGAAGCGCGAGAGTCTGGTGGGATGCTAGACACTTATCGGCTTCGTCTCAGGTGCAGCTGGCGTTACTGTCAGATCGCAATTATAATCCCTGTTTGTGCTTGAAGCGGTCTGACTGGCTCCTCATACTGGAGCTTAGTTGATAGTCGCCGTATACAGCATCCAGGCTGGCAACGGCCGGTCGGGTACCGAAAGACATTCAGAGACCCACGGGCGGATCCAAGGGAGCTATCCAAGGGACAAGAGAGTACAAAATAATTACGGTAATGGAATTGGCTATATCTAAAGCGGATTGCTGTACTGATGAATAAATGATCTTAAGGGTATCATGGCGTTATACAATGCAAAATGATGTTACAGATGGTGTGTGCGCGCGCCAAAACATATCATTTCCTGTGCCTCCCCTTCTCAAGCAGTCGAGCACCTTCATCCTCTGGTAGTTGTGAGAGTCTGACGTGTGTTTCTCCATTCCAGACTAAACCATCAATCTCAAACAAAGGCTTCGGCCATGTCATCAAGCTGGAAGGGAGAAGCTGAATGAGCCTGAGTGGCTTGTTAGGAGGGATATCTCTTTGCGCTGTTGTGTCTGCATTCCCGTATTCCTTTTGCGTCGGAGTCTCTTCTTCGTCACCTTCATGGTTGCGCTCTTCCCTTCCCGACTCAGCTTTTTCATTCGGCTGGGAAGACCGTACGAAAGTAGCCGGTGGGGACGAGGGAAATGACTCTTCTGGCCTGGTTTGGCTTAAATGCTCCATGCTACTTGAGTGCTGACTACAGACTGCGTCTGAAGAATCCGGCACAACTTCCGTGGATGCAAGCTCCTGATCTCTGCCAAGGAAAGGGTCTCTATTGCTGCCTCCAATGATTCCACTTCGGGATGAGCCAAGATAAGATTGAGACTGTGTCGGTATCTCCTCCTGGTCAATTTCACTCAATCGCACCATTTGATGCATCAGAGAGTGTTCTGAGCTGCTTGGAAATAATTGCCGTACCTGTTCGCTGTCGATCTCTCTCAGATCAGAGCTCAGCGGTTCAAAGGGAGCTTCGTAATGTCTTCGGGCGTACAAGATTGACGACTCTAGAGAGTTATCTGCTACCTCACGAATATTTTGCAGATAGTCCTGCAACGCAAGAGACTGGCGCTGTATTTCACTTTGGGACTTCGTCATTGGATCGTCATCCGAAGCTTGCTCGAGTACTGAAGGCGGTATTCTAACTGATTGAGTTTGGCTCAATTGCTCTTTTTTGAAGGCTAGAGAGTTGTGCTGCCGGATAGGACTTTTGAATTGAGGGCGACTGCAGTCTGTTTCATCTATCAAGCTCCGCAGCAAGCCCTTCCAATTTTCACCTTGGGAGTTCGAAATGCAACGACTGTCTTTGGGAGGCGATCCACACGTGGCTTGAACGGAACGAGTTGCAATGCCGTTAGTGGTGTATTGTCCTTTTTTCATTGGTGCATCCTCATAGTCAACATCGGCAGTATTGGGTGAAGTATCAGGCGTATGGCTGAGTTCATCATCTCGTTCTTTTCCCTCTCCGTCGAAAGACGATTGGGTTGGATCCACTGAGGAGTAGCAGACCGGAAGTGCAGCATCCAATTGTGATCTTAGCACATCAGATTGCACAGATGGACTAAGACTCTGTTCTCTAGGCTCAGTGCGGGAAAGCAATAGACGGCGCACCCTCGTTGACCGTCGTTTGGTAGGGCTTTCCTCTTCTATCATTCGCTCAGGCGTCTCAGCAATCTGGGGAGAATCGCCCATCGACGATTCTGGACTACCTTTATCTCGACTCTTCTGAGGTGTAACGAAGAGTACCGATTGCTGCGTTGCCTCTGGCTGATCTCGAATATGCAGACCAGATCCACCTTGCGATGGCACATCAGGGATTTTTGAGGATTCCTCCGTCGGCTCCCTTCTACTACAGCGCCCCAGCTCATCGTTTGCGAAGCTTGACCCTTGCCTATTCTGACTCACACCGTTGGTCTTTGCTTCTCGCCGTAAATGATTATTTGCATCGAGCCCGTCATCCTCATAATCATGGTCCTGTAGTCCCCTGAAACTTGACTTGACGAACCCCATCTGAGTGAGCGTATCATCTTCCTCCGTATCCTTACCACTGATTGCACTCAAGCCCCGTTTCACACCTCTTCCAGGAGTGATTCGTCTCCCCTTGCACCGTGACACCCCTTCGTCTGGGACAGCGCTGTTGTCATGGTGAACGGTCCTTCCAGGAACCCGAGGACTCTGAGCTTCGTCAATGAAGTCAAACTCCTGCTCAGATAGTCGCCTTTTCGATTTGACAAAATCAATCTGCGTCAAAGTCGTTTGACTCTTCTTCAATCTCGTCCCGCATGCGTTGTTCTCGTCCGCCCAACTCGTTGCCCTCAAGTTCGGCACCGAGAACCTCGCAGTCTTCTTGGGCTTAGCATGCACGTCGGGCGTTAATGAGCTGCCTTTTCTGCTAGGAATTGGCTTCGTTTGAGGCATTGTAATTCCGTGTTTGCAATGTGTATGCGCGCAGCATGCCCATCCTGTCAGTATACTTCCAATTACGACATGTTTTACCCTCAAGGCGGTGCGCAACTAACGCTACGTACATGCTACAACCTGCGTACTAGCAGTTGCGGTCGCGATTCGGTGGGTCGCGTGTGCCTGAACGTGCGGGACAGCTCCACCGCGTCTGACCGCGTACGCAGCATTTGTTTGGTTAGGAATAGGGATAAGGGAAAGATGGAGATAGCGACACGTATTGACATACATCTAGCAGGAGGTGAAAGGGCAGCTCGCATTTGATGTATGTAAATATATATACTTATGTACAAGGTTGTCTGGAGGAGAATCTAATTAGAATAGTAACCACTCAGGCTCGGCATCCTCATCTTCAGAATCGTGCGACATCATAGATTGCTGGTCATAGAAATCCTCATTGTCGGAATCATATGCTACGTCCCCTGTCTGGGTCCCCTTTCCAGCTTGCGAGCTGTCGGACGACTTGAGCACAATTGGTTCTGTGACAGAACCTCTGCGTTGCACTCTGTTATCAGTACAGGTAAAAGATCCGGTTTGGTCAAAAGACGAGCTCGCCGGACTAACTGTGCCCACTGTCTCAGGTGAAAGGTCCGGAGGTCCGCTGTGAGTTCTTGTTCCCCGTGTTGGTGTGACGACCAGGTTATACCTGGGGGTTCCGCGCATCTTGCGCGGCGTAGTCCTAACCGATTGAGCTGGAGGTGAATCGAGTCCGGTGGTAGTGGGTGGACGGACATCAAGCAGACCTAATCCGTACTTCTCATTGATGGGGGTGGGTAGGTTGGGCTCTTGATGGCGATCAATTTCTGTTGAAGCAGGATTTATTACTCTTCCATAATCTATTTGGCTGTGGATATTGGACTTTGAAATCAATCGGCCCGGCATCGAGTAGTCCAGAGTGCTGTCATTACCCTCTGCAATTGTCCTATCTTCTTCCTCCTTTGTTTGGGACTCTGCTAAAAAGCCACCTCCACCTTCATCAGGCAGAAAACCTCCAGCCTCTCTGGTGAACTCCTCGGTCTCATCAATCTTCTCATCCCTGCCTTCCTTTCCCTCCCCCAACTCCGCCTCAGAGAAATAACTCCTGACTCGTTCGCGAATTCTCAGCCTGAGCAACATCTCCTTCCACGTATTTAGCGCTAGCTGTCGCTTTTGTTCATTCCGTTCGGTAATTCTTTCCTGAGCAAAGCCCCGCAAGATAGTCTCTAAAGCTTCTTTATACTCGAGCGATGCCACAATTCCATACGTCACTGCAGTTCCCGATCGTCCCTTGAAAGTGAACCCCGTCACGGCGTCGGCATAGTCGATCCCAAGCAATCTAGCAGCACGAGCAGCTTCGGGATGCTTCAGATGGAAACCCCCGGCCGGCACCATACTGGGAACGTAAACGTCGATATTCCCATACGAGTTTTTTGGGACTTTGTTATTGACGAGCGGAGGTGGGGTGTACACCTCGGTCTGAAACTCCGCATACATCGGTATAACGACCTCTTCGGTACCAGCCAGCGCCTTTCTCGCCTGTGCAGACGTCGGAGTTTTGGGCTTGACCCTTTTCAATGGCTGTTCCCCGACTTTCAAAGTTCGACCAAGTCGGTACCATCCATCCGCACTCTTGCAGACGTGCACATCGTTTCTTCTGAAAACAGGTTCCGAAGCTGGCATTGGTCTACCGGCTGATAACTTCCCAGCAGCTACCTTACCGATTTCACGGCGGGGATAAATGACCTCATTCAGTCGTAAGTGTCGCTCAAGAGCATAGACGGGATGATCCTTGAAGTCCTGGATATTCCTCGGCATAGGTTCCGCGGCTGCCCTAGCAGTGAGTTCCGCTATCTCAAGCTGATCACGGTCCTCCAAGAATGGCCTCTCAAAGAATCGCATGACCTTGTCCCACCACTGATTTCCGCCTGCAGTGCTTTCCACACGGAGTTTGCGTGTTTTGGCACAGTAAGATTTGGTATAACGCCTTGTCACGTCTCGGGCAGAAAGGTCATCCTCGAATGCCACGACATAGCACATAGTATTCAGGGGATCATTGAGTGGGGGTTCAAACAGCGCAGGCTTATTGATTGTTCGAGTCACTAAAGGGTCAACTGGAACCCATTTTTGCATTGCCTCATTGAAGGCCTCAACCCAAAACACTGGGTAGACGGACTCATTAATGAGCTTGCCTATGTATCGTGTAAGCAACAATACATCGCATCACAAAGCGACAAAAGAGAGGGGCATCTTACGGATTGTGTGTCTCCGCTGCTTCGAACTTTTAGAAAACGTAGGCTGAGCTAGTCTACCCTTCACATGAGATGGCTTTTCGTTTTCAGATTGTTCTGCTGGTACCTCATCTGGAATGACAATGTACTCTCTGCCAGATAAGGTGAAGTCATTGAGAGAAGGCCTTCCTTTAGCTTCGCCGGAAAACGAAAGCACCTGCAAAGAACAAACAACCCTAGCCTCGACTCCTACCCCACGAAGCATGGCACAAAAGAATTGTGCACCCAAGTCCCGTGATCCTTCAAGGCTTGAAACTTTCTCGCGAAAATCTTCCAAAGAGGTGACAATGTCCATGTGATCAATTCCCTTTCGCGAATGTTAGAGAAATTTTCAAACATGTCAAATGGCAGTGAGATTCAACATACGTCAAAACCTGGATCAGCACCGGGGTTTTCAACCCAGTGCGGTTTCTTCATACCCGGGGCATTTATAGTATACCGAGTGACAAATGTCTCCATAGCCCGCTTCAACCCATCCGCGAATGTCGTCGATCTCGTATACTGTGGCAGCAACGGATTAGGCTTCAGAAAAAAGATCGTTTGCCTAGGCAAGATTTTCACCAGCCGTTTCTGAACTTCCTCGTCATTGCACCATGAATTCCTCGTCTGGACATGGGTCAGAAGACAGAGAATATGCATTTTATGCGTCGCAAGACGTATCTTCTTTTCTGCTGCTGTAGCAGGCTTTCGCCTAGCAACACGTGCCTTTTTTCGAGCATCGTCGTACTTTTGCAGAGTAATCTGTATATCTCGGAGTTCGGATACCCTGTCAGGCTCTAACGATAGGTTTTCTGGTGGAGGAGGTATAGATACATCTTCCCACTCGAGATCATCTTCCGATTCATGCTCACTTGAAGCATCAACATTGAAAAGCGTCTGGACTGTCTTTGCCGGCTCAGCTACGGAAGCCTGATTAGCAGAGTTGGAGGTAGCGTCAGAATCAATGGCTTCCATCGGATGGCCTGGTGTAGGCCGCTCGCCGACTCGTCGACGCTTCCGCTGCGGTTCTTCTGGTGGAGGTTCGAGTGCATTGAACTCGCTAATCATCTGACGAAACACTGGTGGTAGTGCTGAGAAGGTAGAGTCACCTGATACATTGCCGGCCTTGTTCGCTGCCTGTCTGGACGGCGCTCCATTGCCTCTAGCGGAAACATGAGAGTCATCCCTAGTAGGTCTTAGTCCCCTGCCTCCATTTGGGCGAGAAGATGCGCTAGATCCACGGCGCATTTCGATACAAAGAAAAACTCCTTTTGAACAGATGGCATTTGGGTCTGGCTAGACTTGAAATCGTCATTTAGTTGTCGCAAAACACCACGCTCATGAAGCTGATAATTGACCACGGGAGGAACGTGTACGTCAGTCTGCAGTGCTCGCCGTGAAAAGGGAATCAATGTCCTCAACCAATTCAGCACAATGTTGCTAACGCCCTGGCAATAAGCTCAGCCATGAATCGCCTTTGCTTCCAACTCTCCCATCCCTGAGAGGATACGATGCTCAAACCTGATCGAATCAAGCAGGTTTTCTTCTACGTACTTCAGATGATCGTCGAATATGAGTCGCAATATACGCTAATCCTGATATGGACTAGTCCCAGTTAAATTACTAAATATAGCCTATCTTACAATCAACCAATCATATCTACTACAGCATATGCTTGCCCAACGGGTATAGCCGAGAGAATGTTTCTAGAATCATTGACGTAGAAGAGTACTTGTGATGCCATACAAAATAAGGCTGTGATGCAGGTACCGCTATCTGTGATAGGGGTCGGCTGTTGGACGTTCTTTTGCCACCACGAGCCTCCTGATCAAGCCTCTTTTTTATATCAGGAATCAGGCTTGCAAGTACTTGGGCGTAAGAGTATAATCATGAGGGACTGAGAATGACATTGATTCTGCTAGGAATTGGCAGGTTTTGATGATCTTCATGATTGTGATACAAATCGAGGCAAGAATTAGAGGCAGGAGACACGGAAGCTGTGTACTTTGGAGAAGAAGCACAGCCCAACCGAGTATTGTTTCAAAAGACAATACAGCTTATTAGAGATACTTGCTGTGTGCGGACTCGAGAAAGTTACTACCTACTTACAATGGCAGCGCCGACTTATTCTTCGCGCGAGGAGATTACTCGTTCCGTGCAAATCCTCCGCGACACATTCAACGCAAACCGCACCAAGGATATTGCCTGGCGTCGGTGGCAGCTCAAGCAGTTGTGGTGGCTGATTGAGGATAATTTTGAGACGCTTTGTTTAGCTCTCTATGCAGATCTGCATAGACATCGTATCGAAGCGGCAGAGGGTGACTTAGTACCCTTGAAATTTGAGATCTACGAAGCACTCAGTAATCTCGACAATTGGACAAGAGATGTCAGAGTTTCGGGACTCGCAGCATGGATGATGAATGCTAGAGTCAAGAAGGATCCGTTGGGCGTGGTATTGATTATATCGCCGTGGAACTTCCCACTGTATCTTGCGCTCGCGCCCATGGTGTGTGCTATCACGGCGGGATGTACGGTACTGCTGAAACCGTCTGAAATTTCGCAAGCGACGGAAAAGATGCTTGTTACTTTAATCCCAAAGTATATGGATCAATCCGCGGTAAGAGTGGTCACCGGTGGTCCCGATCAAATGACGCATATATTGAGCCACAGGTTCGATAATATTTTCTTCACTGGATCGAGCAAGGTCGGGAAAATCGTCAGCAAAGCCGCAGCGGAGCATCTCACCCCTGTCGTGCTAGAGTTGGGGGGTCAGAACCCTTGCTTTGTCGCTAAAGATGCCGATATTGAGCATGCCGCCAGGACAATTGCCCGGGTGAAATTCCTCAATTCGGGACAGTTTTGTCTGTGCGTGAATCATATCTTTGCTGATCCTGAGATTGTGAATGATTTTGTCGCGGGTTTGAAGAAGTATACTTCGTTGTACCTGTCTCGCGGAAATCAATGCATGTCGCGGATGATCAACGAATCGAACTTTGACCGAGTCACTGGCATGCTCAACAAGACAGGTGGACGCATAGTGTATGGTGGTGAGCACAAACGAGAAGATCTATACATTCAGCCAACGATTGTCGACGATGTCAACCTCAAGGATTCCTTACTCTCCTGCGAAATATTCGCACCGATTCTTCCCATCATCCACGCGAGCACAGTCGAAGCAGTCAACCAAAGCGGCCGATTGTCTTCTCCATTAGGACTATACATCTTCTCCAAGTCAAGGGACACGGTTGAATACATCATCAATAACACCACTTCAGGCGGCGTGACTATAAATGATATTTTCTTGCATGCATTCACGCCTAATGCGCCCTTCGGAGGGGTCAGGCAATCGGGCACCGGTGGCTATCACGGTGTCTATGGTATCGATGCATGCTCTAACCTACGTACAGTTGTTTCGGTACCAAGCTGGTATACGCAAGTTTTCGGGCCTGCTGATCCGCCGTATGACGATGGTAGTGGTACTGCTAATGGTGGCGGTAGCAGCCACGGCTACGGTAGCGGTAGCGGTAGCGGCAGCGGCAGAGGTACAACGGCAATGGGAAGAGGCAAATTGATTGAGAGGTTCATGGACTGGCCTTCAAACATTGGATTTCATAGCAAGTCTTCACCGCTATTGATAACACACATCTCCTGCCTCTACTCTCTGACCCTCCTTACTAACATCCTCATAGGAAA
>JAGYHZ010000449.1:0-10454 GCA_024244195.1 Ascosphaera aggregata | reverse complement strand
AGGCCTTTGTAACAAACACTGAGAAGGAGACCTGCGGATAGGCAAGCATTGAAGTGATATATACGAGTGAATCAAAGTGTTAGACTGAGCTGGGGAGCTTGGCTTAACACCTGTAGTAGGTTGGACGCCCGAGTTGGGTAGACCTGGGGTTGGTCCCTCGGGGCAGATATAAGTGCTCCTGGTGTTGTACAAAATCACGACGTCTGCGCTGGAACTCAGCGTCTCAGCGGCGCGAGGAACCCCTGGCTCATCTGATCCCGCGGCCGGCTGAGTAGGAAGGGGTTCATGGTGGGTTTCTGTGACGATTATGGTGTTTGTTAGGTAAGTTGTGGCCGAAACGGTAGTCGTCACTATCTTCGCTGCTGCATTCGAATTAGTAACTAATTCGTAAGACTCTCAATATCTTCATCAAAATTGACTTACGGCCAGTCTGATCAGGGCATTGATAGACAGTTGTGGTACAGGCGCAGGTCTCTTGGGCATTGTCATGCTGCTCATGACGCCTGTGGAGGGCGCTATGGTCGGCACGACGCATATGGGGCTGAGCCACCACAGAGCTAAAGAAACCCGCCGCAGCGAGGATTCCGAAGGCCTTCATACTGCAATCGGTGAACGCACAATTACGAGTCCACTGAAGGGCTGTCTGAAAAAAAGAGAGTCAAAAGCCTAATACAAGGGCTTTCAAAAATCTGTCCGCTGAACGAGTGAAGCGGCTATACTGAAATCGGTGATGTTCTTAACGAATGAAGGTTGGAGTAAGGACAGTTGCTGCTAGCGGCAGGTTTGATATTGGCAAAGAAGGATGGAGAGAAATTTGATGGCAAGAGAAGAGGGAAAAACAAGAAGATAAGAGGGAATAAGAAGAGACTAAAAACGAAAAAGAAGGTCAGGAAGAGGAGGAAGGCCGCGAAATTAGCGGCACCGGCACTAGGCTGGTTCAGGGTAGGTGGGTTGGGTATAGCCACTGCTGGCCGTATCAAGATGTAACATCTTGTACATGCTCCATAATGGCATCAGCGTGAAGTTACGGATTTCATTCTGCTGATGCTGGCCTCCTGTTAGGTCCCTATCTTGGCGAGCCATATCAATTGGCATGCTGTGAGTTTCTTTCTTATGTCGAAGGGTATGGCCTTCACTTACAACCTATCGCAGCACGGCCTACAAGGAAGTTCTTTACCGTGCAGCTAGCCAATTTACTCCAATTATGCTGCTTCATTGATTTGTGGCCAACCTTTGCTATGACAGCTCATGTCTGCGAGGGCCAGGTCTCCAAACCGAATTATTAACTATCCTCACTGTACGATGTTACAAGCACTTTGGCTCAAACAGTCCACCCGCACATGGAGCCCTACGACTCGGTACTAGGTTCGATACTAGTGCCAGGGGCACGTTACCGATGATTGGAGCATTCCTCATCCCCCACGGCATGAATCCGTGGTCTGGTAATTTCCTTAGCCTCCACTTCTCCCGCGTTTCATCTGAGGACCAGGGGTACTTTCTAGCACTGTCAAGGGTGGTCACAGGCGACCCTATATTACAGCAGTAATTTCGCGGACCGCAGAAAAATTTACATCCCGTCGAGTAGTCGAGTGATAGTGCAAAATCTCCAGATAGAAGCCGTCATCGCTTCCGCAGAAGCTCGGGAAAAGAAAGCAGGAAGATGAAGATGAACCATTGCGGAATCGGAATGCGTTGGATTCGGTCCAGTGGGTATAACATGTTTCGGTTGTCGCACCGAGTCAGTCTGCAGGGCGTTATGCTCCGCATTACTTGCGCTACATATGGGAAGGGCCGACAGCAGACCATCCGGACGTTCCCTTCATATGTTACGATAAGATTAATGAAGGACAATTGACGTTCAAAGCATGTGGCTGCTGTCATCAGTGCCTTTTAGAGGCAGAAACAATGGCATACGTTCGGTTCAGCCAAGCAAACTTCCCAGCACACGGCCTGCATTATTACCGCAAGGACTGCGTTAACTGCTATATGTACATGGTACGTATGCTGAATTAAGTAACGAAGCAGTTATACGGTGAGACGGCGCATCCTCGCCTCTTCATAACTGAAGTCGTGCGATTAGGGGAAATAAACTGGATGGCAAGGGATCTGCATCCTACCATGAGAGCTTTCTTGCTTGGTTTTGCAGTTGCAGAGAAACCGGTCTGAATGAGGATTTGCTCTTGGATGAACCTCAATGCCTCCCATATCTGCGCACCAGACAGCTCACAGCAGGTGTTTCCTTCTTCTTAAGAGGAACTCTCGCCTTGTCCAGCATATTCCAGATAGGAAAAAGCAATTTCCGAAGATGGTTCTTCAGTCAGAAAAACTTCCCGTTATAACATACAAACCAGTCTTTGGCAAAAGCATGAATCGAAGGGATTTCCAGAACCAGAAATTCCTTCGGCAAGGAGTTTCTGTATTCGAAGACTCCATGGAACACTCTATCTTCCGAACGTCGAATGTCTGCTTCGTATTCAGCGGCGAGTGCTGATGTGGCTTGCATGGCCGGTAAGGACATCGAAAAAAGAATGCGAGCTTGGTGCTGAAGCCCATCTCCTATCGGCCTGACTACCCAACAAACGGAAAGTCATTCCGCGCACTTCTGAGAAACGACGAGTGCCTAGAATCACTATGGTTTCGATCGAGTTTTACATGGTCTCAAGTTCAGGTGCGTTCTTCCGGAAAGCCCCCACCCGTCGGATCCATCAACTTCCACTATAGAAGTAAACTAGACGAAGCCGGGGCCTACTTGAACTGAGAAAGGTGACGCAGACCACACGAGATATGCTTATCCAAAAGAATCAGTGACAAAGGGGTTATGACGCAAGGGAAGAAAAGTGGAGTAACGGTGGCTTTCGTAACTGTACTGGAAATGCCAGGATCGGACTTGGACGAAGAGAGGCACTGAGACCTGTCTGCACAGTGCTTGGAACGGTTTTTTTCTTTTCCCCACCGACTCGTCGTTGCAAGCGATGTTGAGACGGCTAAAAATGTGTAGAAGCCTATGCAGTACTTTTTGCGCCATTTTGATCTGGCATCTACAGTGCATATACCCCCATCGAAGGGGTGATTGATCCACGTGAAGGTATGCCGCATTATTTGCAGAGCGTTGCTATTATCAGGAGGAACTATTGCGACCGGATCTGCTAAGTGTATCCATGGAATGCAGGGTACGTATGAGAACGATAAATAATAACTGATCGGATTGACGCTGAAATTGATTAGACAGATTAATAGCACACAAGGGTATCCCAAATGGGAGCACAATACGATACGCATGGATAACAAAGGTCAGATGTCAAGACCCTGGCTGATTGTTTCTTCGGGGCAAAGCGGAAGGACGGACTTGATGGTTAGACTGTATAGACATTGGCATTCTGTCTTGTTTCAAGACGTCTCAATTGATCCTCCTCTTCCGCTGTTACAAGATGCTCCCCAGGCAGCAACACAGCACGATCAATTGCAGCTGGAAGACCCCGATGTCTTCCGCGGATCATGACTGCGCAGAGGATCAATTTGCTTAACTTATGCCAGGCCCCCGCGAAAGAGTAGGCCTTGCCAGGTACGCCAGTACTGACGCCAACACAACCATATCCAGATATAAGCTCAAAGATGATGTTGAAGACGCTGAAAGTCACCGGATCTCGATCAATATTGCTCGTTTCGACGATCGTGACTAGTAGCACGGCAAGGGCAATCCACCAGAGATCGTGAGCGAGTTGGCTATGAATCTGCTGGCGAATGAAGTATGCGCGAGACTCATCGGGATTAATTGTGCTCTTCACGGTTTCCTGGTCAGAAAAATCACCATCGGCTGTTGTCGCGCGGTCTTGCTTTGTTTTTTTTGTGAATGACTTCCTTATATGACGAAAGGCCGTGATTGTTCGCGACGGTCTAGAGTCAAAGTCAGGAAACAACCCCAAGCTTCGTTCCTCGTACACATTGGAGTTCCGCATGGTGATGACCACGGGATAAACCGAGAGGTACATCATCAACACATAGAGAACTAACATGCTCAAGCGGAGGTCGGACATAGGGACAACATAAAAACCTCCACTGCGAACAGCAAACGCTTGGAATAGACCATCAAGCACTTTCGTCCCCGATGACAAATGACCAATCTTGTCATTGCCGATATTAAGGACCTCAAACATGGACCAATCAATACTGTTGACCATGACGAGAGCGCCTACAAGGAACCAGGTATGTTTCGCAGGGAAGAGATGGGTGTAACACCTCCGAGGATGTTCCAGAAGGAATTGGAGAGTCACTCGAAGGTCATGCCATCGTTGCTCACTGGGAAGTACCTTGCTCCACGTCCAGATAATCAGACGAAGAAACACAGGATAGCAGGTGTGGCCTGCCAAGATCAAGAACCCCATTGTGAGCAGAACATAAGGGGAACTTTGGAAAACAGTAACATTGGCATCGAGCAGAGACATGCCATTGTTGTTGAAAGCCGAGATGGCATTGAAGATGCCAACCCACCACGGCTTAACCGCGTTCGCCCTCGCGGCTTCGGGGTCGTGTTTCGCAATCCAAGCACCCAACCCTATTGCTCCAAGGAACTGAAAACTGAAGCAATAAACTGGAACAAGAACAGACAAAAGCGACAGCGCGCGATACTCGACGCCGCCTAACTTCCGTCGATCTTCGGTAGTTAGTCCATAGAATGCCGAGTTGCGCCCTACAAGGCCTTGAACGCCATCGCTGAGCACGGCCAATCCGTCGTTAGGTTTCAGATCCGGGCTGTATTGAAAGATGGTCGACCCTAATTCATCAGATCCGTATGCCTCTGGCGAACCGCGGACGACGTCAGGTGATTGCCCTGAGGTATAAGTTCCACGTTTCTGCTCCTCGACTATGCTCTTGAAACGGTTCTCAAAGGCCTTCTTCCGTATGAGCACGACAACGGCAGACACGAGAACCGGTGAGCCTATGATCGTTAAGAGAAGGAGTATGACCTGCTGGAACGTATTCAGATCTGACAAATTCATGGTATTGAGACCAGACAGGGTCATGGCGCTGACGCAAAGAAACAATGCATCAACGTAAGGGATTGCAACGCTGTTGGGAGGCGTTGACGATCCCCACAAGATGACACTCGCCAAGAAGACAGTAAAGATGTAATATGTATAATGCAGAGTGATGAAGTCGAGAGGGAACAGCCACGTAAGAAACCGTCCAGCTTTTTGGAGTTGCCGGACAGGCTTCACATGTAGGGCTCCCATTGCTGCGAACGACGACACGGAAATATTAGCAAGGTGGTCAGTGTGTATGTTTGGCGCTGTTTTTGTTTTGTTTGACAGGCAGTTGAAGGAAAGTAATGAGAAAAGTAATCCGAGTTTGACCACGTACTGTACTCGCGAAACTTCTTATCAACCCTCAACTATCAAAGCATCCTCCTCGTTTCAGCCCTTGCGACGACAAGATGCACACCACAACAGTCGCCGCCAGAGGCTGTTGTTTGCTCAAATCAGAAATGTCTGACTCATGACAGTGCTATGAATTCGATATCGCAGTTTAAAAGAAGAACGGTCACAAAGAGGCAGGAAAAAGTAATTGACGAACTTCGTTTTCCTTGTTCCCCTTCGTTCCGCCTCAACAGGATGCAAGGTTGTATATAGTCTGGATGGAGCAAAGGACCGGTGAGGACTCTGCACTCGGCGGAAAGACAGAGATCGGGAGGGGCAGGTAAGTAAAGTACTTTTCTGACAGCCCGGGAATGAGAGGCGAGAAGGTGGTGGTGCAGCAAATAGTATAGAGAGATATTAGAGTTTCCTGGTCCAGTTAAACAGCCTTCTTCGACTTGAACTCTTCTTCAATCCCTCCTGGTCTGCTGGTGATAGCAAATGGCGAAGAAGTAGAGGAGGCGAGAGACAAGAGAGCGACCAAAAGGTACGACTCGTGGAATGATCCATACATAAAGCAGTTGAATGCGTGCGATTCAGCGAGATCCTATGCCACTCACAAGGCTGTGTCGGTCCGAAAAATCCATGCCTTGTGAAAAGGGAGGAGAAAAAAGATGCAGAGAGATGCTAAGCTCCCTTCTGGTGCTTCCTTCACTTGCCGCCCTTAGATAAAAGCAAAATTCTTTCTGCTCTGACTCTCTTCCGCTGGGAACCCATCGTTCTTAATTTCTGGATCCAACCGCCGCGGCGAGGAAGCAAATTGGTCCTTTGACCGTGCAGTCTTGGGGTGCTTGCTGTGCGTAGATAGAGAGCCGAAAAGCTTTGTAGGATTCAGAGCCCATGTCGGTAATGTGCATTCATTCTGGATAATGCCAGAGTCGTAGGAAGTAGTTGGAATGTGTGGTGCAACGCTGAGAAATGGGAATCATAACGCAGTCTGAGATGGGACAAGTGCTCCTTGCGACCACCTTAGCTTACTGTGTAGGTCTTTTATCAAATGACTATCATCGCGCCGGGTTCACTCAGCAAATGGCTGAATTGTTCACCAGTGAAAAGGGAAAAGTAACAGTCATCGCTCTTGGCCAGTTCAATTTATGATATAATGAGGCATTTAGAGATATGATTGGTAAGAAGATTGTTTGACAACGACTCCTGCCAATCATCCTTCCATACAGATGGCGAAATGGATTGAAAGTGGAAACAAATCGTCTGACCTGCAAAGGCCGTGGCCATGATGACGAGATGCAAGGGAGTTTGACCAAGGTGATCTTGAATGCAGGTGTACAATTGATCCGAATACCCAAGAGGCAGCAATTTCTTTCTGTCTTCGTCTTGGTTTCATAACGGTCTAAATCAAGCAGGTCAGTATCATATGCTGCTGCTGACAGGCGGTTACTCCTTTCCTCGGATTGCAACATTGGAGTGACCAATAAACTTTCTTCGGGGAGATAGATACATTGGGAAAGCTATCAAATGAGTCATGTATATGCTAGTTCCATTCCATTCTCCTTCCCCCCGTGCCCATCTTAATCATTCCAAGTCTTCACGGGCGCGTGTGTGTGTGTTGGGGTCTGTCTTATTTACATTGGTTATCTTTTCATCCTTTACTCCCAGCTGGAAATCTTCATAGTTCCGTTCTCCTTGAGGTTCTGGTGCATCTTAAAGGCCTGGAAGAGTAGATGTGGCTGATGGCCCATGCCCTTTTTGAGACAATCATATTCGGCGCGGTCAAGGTAGTCGGTCAAGATCGGTTTGTAGTCAGGGTGAGCGCACTTGTTGATGATGACGCGAGCACGTTCGCGGGGGGAGAGACCGCGGACATCAGCGAGACCCTGGAGAGAGGTAGAGGAAAGCCAAAGTTAGTCGTACTTGTTTCACGTGATGATGAAGTAGAGACGGAAGGGAGAAAGAAATTGGTATAAGTTAAACTGTCGAATATCAGATGGACTCCTGCTTACCTGCTCCGTGACGACAACGTCTAGATCATGCTCAGTATGATCGATATGCGTGGCGAAGGGAACGATACACGAGACACCAGTGGGATCGGTCTTGCTCGCACGGGCACTAGGAGTGTGCATAATGCTGTATTTGGAGTTTCTCAGGAAATCACCAGAGCCACCAAGACCGTGAAGCATGCGAGAGCCCATAACATTGGTGCTGTTAGCGTGAGCGTAAATGTCAACTTCGACGGGAGTGTTCATGCCGATACATCCCAGACGCTTAATGATCTCGGGAGAGTTGGAAACCTGCTGAGAACGGAGAAGAAGTTTTGGTAGATAAAAGTCATATTTCTCGTAGAAGCGCTTGAAGCCTTCTGGAGAGAAACGGACTGATGTGGCGGTTGCAAAATCGACAGACCCATCGTCGAGTAGGTCGAGGAAAGAATCCTGGAGAACTTCAGTCCAGACCTTCAAGTGCTCAAACCCACCCTGACTAAGACCTGCAACGACGGCATTGGCGATGTTACCAATGCCAGATTGGATGGGAAGCAAGTTTTCTGGAAGACGACCATGCTTGACCTCATGCTTAAGGAACTCAATGATATTCATAGCAATGGCCTTAGAAGTCTGATCAGGGGAAGTGATCGGATCGGTCTTGTCCATGTAATTGGCCTCGACGACAGCAACGACCTTGCTAGGATCAACGGGAATATAAGGAGTACCAATGCGGTCCTCAGGCTTGGTAACCATGTAAGGCTTGCGGAATGGCGGTAGCTCAGAAAGAGTAATATCGTGCAGACCTTCAAGAGAAGGACCGGCAGTGTTCACTTCGACAATGACCTTATCTGCCATCTGGATCAATTCTGGACTGGCGCCAACCGAAGCACCAGGAATGATACCACCGTTCTCGGTAATAGCAGTAGCCTCAATAATGGCAACATCCAACTTGCCACCAGGCTTGTCCATAGTATACCAACCATAAACCAGATCCGAAGGGAACATACTGAGATGCTTATCGAAAAATTTGATATTGCCATTATTGATTCCCTTGGAAATATCCCTTCCGACCTGATGAGGTGACCTCCTCTCAATCATATTCAACTGTGCCCATCTGTTCTCAGTATCGGCGCCGGCAGATGCACCGACGAACAGGTTGTACTTTCGCTTTCCCTGTAAATTGTTCTTCTCGACATAATCCGCAAGAGCAGTAGGTACCATCCTATAAATGAAACATTACGAGAAGCAGAGCAGGGGTTAACATAACTATGTCCACTGCACCATTGGCGACTAAGCAGCAACGAAGGGAAAAGGGCGGGAACCGGGAAAGCGGCATGCTTCCCGCTCTCACAATAATAACAAGGGCTTACTTTGGATAGCCAACGCCAGTAAACCCTGACCAGCCAACATAAGCATTATGCGGGAAGAGGTCGATCAACTCTTCAGGCTTCCTAAGCTTCTGAAGCAAAGATGGGTGACGAACCCGACTACGAAGAAGAGCCGAAGCCATGATGATTGAGAGGCAATAGGAAGTAGAGGAGTAGTAACCAGGCGCGATACAGGAAAAGAACAGCTAGAAACCGAACAAGCAACGAATATCGGCAAGCAGATTAGAAACGAATTGAACGAAAAAAAAAGAAAATGGGAAAACAGAAAAGAGATATGAATAGATTATTATTATTATTGTATTCTTCTTTTTTTTTTTAAAGTAAACCTTCCAGGAAGACATCAAGAAGCCCCTGACGCAAATCCTGACCAGCGTCGTCAAGGCTGCTGAGAAGGTTGATCGCAGGACTAAGCCCTTTGTCATGGTCAAGGTTTCGCCGGACCAAGACTCTCAGGAACAGTTAGAAGGTGTCTGTCACGCCGTCTGGAAATCCGGTGTCCACGGTGTAATTGTCGGAAACACCACCTCGAAACGACCAAAGCCCATTTCCGAAACCGCTCCCCTAACCAAGGAGGAAGAGAAGACTTTGGCAGAAGTTGGCGGGTTTTCCGGTCCCCATCTTGTCGGTACCACTATAGATATGGTCGGAAGATACAGGCGTATGCTTGAGAAACCTTTCGAAGATGGTACCATCAAGCCTCGTCCGGAGTCAGAAGTTGCCCCTGCTTCAAACAAACTTCCCGACGCGTCCACTTGGGATAAAAACGCTCGCAAGGTCTTGTTCGCTTCAGGCGGTATCACGAATGCTCAGGACGTTCTTAATGCTCAAAAGGCTGGAGCTAGCTGCGCCATGTTGTTCACCGCTATAGTATATAAGGGTACGGGTACAATTACCAGGTTGAAGAATGATATGAGGAAGCTCCTGAACAATGGCAGCGAGACTAAAAAATAGTTCCAAAGATTTGATTGAGTGAAGAGACAGTCCGAGTGGAGCGAAAGGAGAAGAGGGATGGATTGTCGGATGTATCTTCTTTCTCTCTCTTGGAAAAGTTGTCACTGTCAATAGGTATGCGTGTAGAAATAGAAGAAAAAGGAAAACTTGGATTTCTTTGTTTTTTTTTTTTTTTTTTTGGGGTTCCCCCTTTGCTTTGGCTATGTATGTGACTATACATCATCATCCGTCTTTTCTTTTCTCTTTTCTTATTTGTCTCGTTATACACGATCGGCAAGTTCAGATAGCGTCTTTTCCCCAAATTCGAATACTATCAATCAGAACCATTGTGGTCCAGATCAGGCGCAATCCTAGTTATTTCACTGCGCGGAAGGCCCAAGGTCGCCATTTGCAAATGCCAATGATGCTCAATCAAATGCCTGCTTAGGCACACACGCACCTAACAGTCTTCTTCTTTTTCTTCTTTTTCTTCTTCTTCTTCTTCTTCTTCTGCTTTTTCTCAACACCAGCTTCATACTCCTCACTCAATCGCTTTCACTTTGATCGTACTTGCACCTTCCCGGATCGATTAAATTGATACGTCAACTATTCATCGGCCAACTTCTTCGCTGCAGCTCAATCCCTATGACTGTCTATTTCAAGCACAACATCTCTGCATCATTACTTGGGTCGATCAACGCTGAACGTGTCGTGCGCAGTAACACCCCGGGTGCCGGGGTCTTTATTGGCGCTTCTAGCCACACTCCAAAACCCGTCCCACATATCAG